>PISX010030064.1:0-19185 GCA_004024625.1 Mellivora capensis | reverse complement strand
TTTTTTTTTTCCATCCATAGCTTAGGAGGAAATAGGTAAGTTTCCTCATGTCTCTTTAATGACAGTCCCCCCCCCCCAGCTTTCCCTTTTATTAAGGGTGCAGTCCTTTATCCAGGGTTGATGTGATGTACCTAGCATTAAATCCCAAGGCCCTGGTGCCCATGCCCAGGAGGCTGCCTTGCCATCTCCATGTCTGATTGCAGGGACAACTGCACTCATGGGAGGGGACTCAGTGGTTAGGCAGATGAGGAAGGAATGGCTTGTTATACTCATCTTCATACCTCCCACCCCTCTGTTCTAGGCCAATTAGAGATATCCACAGGGTTTATGCCATCATCAATAGAGCAGAACCAGATGACCTTGTCCTCGGTCCACCTGCAGACTAGAGAGCTTCACCCAAGGCCCTAGACTGTTGATAAAAGTTGTCAGTGGCTTCTGTGTCTGTTCATCACTCCAGTGTCCAAACCCATCTGGTTTTGGGCCTGAAGGTTTTCCCACATTTTTTAAAGACGATATTTCAGCTAGACATTGAAAGGGCTGTATCTACTTTTGAGTCTCCAATTTGTAGATACTGTGTAGAGGGAGCATTTTTCAGGCTACCTAGTGGTCATATTGCCCGAAGAGGTCCCACTTGCAGTCTCTAGACCGCCTGTCACTTCCCCAGAAGTGTTAGCACCTAGATTTACCTCCAGCCATTGCCTCTTAACCCTCTGGATGACTTCAACAATTTTGTGTGGGACCCATCCAACATCTTAGCCTCTCCATTAGATGACCTTCTTATCTTTAGTGACCTTCCTCAGCTATTGACACAATGGACCTCTTCTACCACATCAGTGGCACCCCCTTCAGAAACTTTAATTCCATCATCTTAACTTCAGACCACAGTCTCTTATACTTCTAATTCTCTTATTCAGTTACCTCTTTGATATTTCCAGACCCTCAACTCCTCCTCTCTCCTTACCCATCCCCTGCAGACTTCCCTTTCCTTCCCATCCCGTTTACATCCTAGAGGAAGCTCTCAACCCAGGCACGTTCCCCCACGGCCCTTCAGTTGTACCTGCCTGAAGAGAACACCCAAACTCTGTGGATCCAGCAGGTTGCCTTTTCCACACCTTTCTCCGCGCTGCTGGGAAAATCCACACAATCCATACAGACTGTGCCACTTAGAGTCAAGTTCTATATCTGGTTGCTTTAAATAGCTTCATGATTCCGGGGACCCAGCTGGCTCAGTTGGTAGTGCATGTGACTCTTGATCTTGGGGTCATGAGTTCAAGTCCCAGATTGGGTGCGAAGCCTACTTAAAATACATAAACAGAACAAATTGCTTAGCGATTCTTGTAAATATCCATGGTGAATTCTGTCTTCTGTGATACACAACAACCAGCTCAAACCTTCTCCAGCAAAATGTGATTCTCCATAGCCCTGAACAGAAGAACTGTCCTACCTCACAGAAGACACGGAAGCCATCAGAAGAGAATGTCACCTTTCCCACCACCACATTTCAACTTAACTAACTACACTGTGGTAGGCAGCTGGTCTCTGAGGATGCCTACTTCCTGGTATTCACACTCCTGTGTCATCCCCTCCCTCTTTGAAGGTGGGCTGGATTGACTCCCTCCTAATGAAGAGCCCAGCAAAAGTGACAGCCTATCGCTTCTGAGATTAGGTTACACAAAGACTTTGTCTTTCATTTTGCTTCCCTCTCTTGCTTCCTCTCTAGCTCACTCTGCGATGTTGTGAGCTGTCCTATGGAGAGGTCCATGTGGCAAGAAACTGAGGGTGGCCTGTTGGACAACTGCCAGTGAAAAACTGAGGTCAGTCTGACAGCTCACAGAAACTGGAATCCTGCCAACAACCTGGTGCGTGAGCTTGGAAGTGGTTCTTACCCTAGGTGAGTATGGAAATAACTACAATCCAGGACATTTCTTGATCATACAATCTGTGAGAGATTCTGAGTCAGAATTCCCAGTGAAGATATGGTTGGAGGACTCCTGACCCACAGAATAAATGCATGATAAATGCATTGTGTTAAACAATCACATTGTGGGATAATTTGTTACATTGTAATAATGAATATACACACCCACTCATCCTTCTTGCCATTCCTCTTGTTGCAATGGAAAAGGAACCTCTCCTCTAATTTAAAGTAGACTCCACTACCTGTGGAAGAGGTCCCTTCCCTTCTCATCTTCCTAGGTCTTCTTGTGTCCCCCCATAAATAAGCTCCTCCTCCAAGACCTTGCCTGACTATGGGCATCTCATACACTTGTCCATTCACAGCCTACCTCGTCCCTGTTTGCCCCAAGAGTGTAAACTGTGTGAAGACAGAAGCTATGCTAATCTGGTTCACTGGTTTATGCTCAATTCTTACCATCATCCTTTGAACACAGAAGGCCCTTCATAACAATACAGTGAATGAATATATCATGAGTGGATATTTAAAAAGTTCTTGGAGGCAGTCCATAAAATTTCTTCAGTGTTGGTTTGCATTACCATATCACCTGTTTTATTTTTATGTTTTTAAGTAGCAGTATAAACTTTTATCTATCTATTTATTTAAATTCAATTAACATATACTGTATTATTAATTTCAGGGGTAGAGTTCAGTGATTCATCAGTCTTATATAATACCCAGTGCTCATTTTATCACATGTCCTCCTTAATGTCCATTATCCAGTTACCCCATACCCACACCTCTCCCCTCTGGCAGTTTGTTTCCTGTGAGTAAGAATCTCTTATTGTTTGTCTCCCTCTCTGATTTCATCATTTTATTTTTCCCTCTCTTCCCCTCTGATCCTCTGTTTTGTTTCTTAAATTCCACATGAGTGAGATCATATGATAAGCGTCTCTCTCTGATTGACTTATTATGCTTAGCATGATACCCTCTAGTTCCATCTATGTTGCAAATGGCAAGATTTCATTTTTTTGATGGTTGAGTAGTATTCCATTGTATATCAATACATCTTATTTATCCATTCATCTGTTGTTGGACATCTGGGCTCTTTCCACAGTTTGGCTATTGTGGACATTGCTGCTATAAACATTGGGGTGCAGGTGCCCCTTTGGATCACTACATATGCATCTTTGGGGTAAATACCCAGTAGTGCGATTGCTGGGTCATAGGGTAGCTCTATTTTCAACTTTTTGAGGAACCTCCATGCTGCTTTCCAGAGTGGCCAATATCTGTCATTTCCTGACTTGTTAGTTTTAGCCATTCTGACTGGTGTGAGGTGATATCTCATTGTGGTTTTGATTTGTATTTCCCTGATGCCGAGCATGTCACCTCCTTTAAACCCTAAATATGAAAAATCTAGTTAAAAACTATACACATAACAGAGTAATTTGCTGAAATTGGTGTTTTTGCTGGATTTTTGTTGTTGTTATTTCTACTAATGACTCACTCTCCTCCCAAATGAAAATATTTTCCTTCCTTCAACCAGGACCTCCTTTAGCCAATAAGGCTCTTTTATGCAAAAATTTTTAAAGAGTGTTTTTCCTTTTGGCAGCTTGCCCAGCTTGGCATACCCTTACAGGCTGGATTTCCAGCCACGATCTCTCTCATGGCCAGTGCTCTTGTGCAACAAACAGCCTACACATCCTTACATTGTCACCCTGCTCAATCCTTCTACCAGGGAAAGCCTAGGGCTGGATATTGCTCTCTTTAGTTCTTGCCTCCCTGAGGAGGGAGTTAAATTAGATTATCCATGATGTGGGGAGATGAAGGATGATGCTTTGCATTGGAAAAGGGGGAATGGGTAAATCTGGCTACAGTGAAAATGGCAGGTTTGGGTGGGCCCATCTCCAGAAGCCACAGAGCCCCACACAAGACTACACTGTTCAGTGAGGGAGCAAGTGTCATGGTGGCCACAAAGGGCAGAGAATGAGGCTCCTTCCCTTGTAGTGCCTGTAGTACTGATATAACCCGCAAGAGGAGAAGACAGCCTGGCAAGTAGGTGGGGTTCTGGAAGTCTCATCAGTGCTGGTGAATGAACAAGCATGGTGTGCCTTGGAGCAGATTCTGAATAATTTAGAACGATAAATAATTAGACCTCACCCGCACAGTATATCATTACCCGTAGTTCCCTCACTGGACCTCATACGTACCCCTTGCTTCTAGCTGCATTCCCTAAACCATTGCTGAGGCTCTTCTGATTTGTATTTAAGGTCTATGGCTCTTCCTCCATCCTTCCCCCTTAATTCTCCTTCCCCACCTATTACAAGATTATCAGATGAACCCTGACTTATCAGATGAACGTGACTTCCAGGGTATCTCTTTGGCACAAAAACATTTTCACCTGCTCCCCACTAAGTAGAAGCTGGAGTTAAAAGTCAGCCTGTGGTTCCAGGCCCCGAACCATACAGTTTCAACACATCCATCTGGCTTCATGCCCTAGCCTGTGATTCCCGACAAACTGAAAATTCTCATCCCCGTGCCTCTGCCCATCTGGATTCTTATGGTTGGGGTTTTTTCCCACACCTGCTTTTTCTTCTTCTTCTTTTTTTTTTAAATCAAAACCTTACACAACCTTTAACATACTAATGGTTAACACATTAACATTTAAATTTTCCTTTCTCTGGAAGCCTTTCCTAAGACTTTAATGCCTATAGCCCTTTTCTTGTCTTTTATATTGTTTGTGGTCATAATTTAATTTCCCTAGGTTATGTAATATTTGATTTTAAATATTGACTTAACTGTGAGATCCTCGGGGCAGGAACCAGAGCAAGTTGTCTACCTTCGTGTGCCTACAATGTTGCCTAGCACAGGGTTCTACACAAAAACAAACAAAATGATTGATGATTTTCCCTTTACCTGAAGATCCACCATAACAAAATTTTTGGTGAATTAAAAGATGACTTTTAAAATTTAAAAAATATATATATTTTTATATTCCATTCAACTTCTAAAAAAAAAAAATCACCTAACTATAAAGTTTAATCACAAACCTGAAAGGTACATCTTACCAAAATTAAAGAACATAAAAATATATAATTTGATATAGAAGTTTTTCATTTTGGGGAGTACAGTTTTACATAGAATACACCTACAATATAAGCTATGTCATAGAAAATCTAGTCTTCTTGAAGGGATATTAGGTTATTAAATTTAGAAAGAACAAATATCGCCTCTTTCAGTCTATGTTTTATAACTGGAAAGATAAATATTAGAAATAAACCTTCCACTTGAAGCCATTTGGGTAGTAATAAACTCTATTTCTAAAAATTAATAAATGTAAAGTCTGTTAAATGTTTTATTTTCCTGTGTTTTTAAGCATGGCTCCTTCTTGAATGAACAAAATTCCACGAAATTTCTTTTCCAGGAATAGAAATGACTTGTGACTTGTAAAATATGTAATCCAGAAAATACAGGAGAAGAGAGACCTACCAAAGCAAGGTGGTAAGAGCCGAGAGTCACACAGCAGCCTCTCTTCTAGTCTGGCCCTGGGTGTGGCTGGACTTAAAGGTGTGTAAAAGAATCAGGCTTGGACCTCCAATCCTATCATACACAGAGTAATTTAATGAGAAGACACCAAATTTGGAGAGCCTCCAAATTTCCATCCAACATAAGCAAAACCCCTTTGGATATAAAGATGATAACATCTACATTAGCTCTGTTGGACATCAATTCAAAACAGATCAATTTAGCCAAGGGCATTCACTTTCTCTGACATATCTCATTCCAGAAATGTGATTATGCCCTATTAGCTGAAAACAGCAACTCTTAAAAACTTGCTATTTTTTTTTAAACAATTGTCCACAGACTGGACACAGACTGTTTTTTTCTAAAGAGAAAACAAATGTTCACTTAGGAAGACTTAATGTACTTAAGAATCAATTGTATTCTGAAAACAATTTATCCTAAGAGGAACTGGATTTTTATTTAACAAAACGGTCTGGTTTAATGGTTTTAATAGATTGGAAGATAAATAAACATTAAGTAGTTAAAAACAAAAAGTAACTCATCTAATATTGCTTCTCAGGGACTACTGTACTTTACAAAAGAAAAAAAAATTCAAACAACATATTTATAGGTACATCTGTCTTTACAAGAGTAGCTATTAAGAGCAAATAGCAAGTCTCTTGAACAGTACATTCGCTGATCAGTATGACCACTACTCCATCTAGTGTCCAAACTGAAAACAGCAGCTAAGGAGAGATTTGTTTATTTTGTTCTTTTCCCCTGCAAGCCCATTGTAATCCCCTCTCTGAATGCCATTTTACATACCAGTGTATGGAAAACTTTGTTCCAAAGAATATAAAAAACACGTTGTTTATATGTAAACTGTTCAGCACTATAACATTTCACAGTGTGTTGAGGAAATTAAGATCTATAAAATATATAGAAAATATGCCTATAAAATATTATGCAAACTATATAAAACAATTTTTTGAACACAGGTAAAGACGTGAATGCTATTTTTTAAAAGACTTCTTAAGCCTTTTAAAGACCTTGTAAAAGAGAAAGTGCATTGAACAGTAGCTAGGAGTCATGACATTCATAGACTATATAAACAGAATGGGGGGAAATAATTGGCAGATATAAAGTCAAACATAAAAATATGAAAATATATGCAAGAGAATAATTACTATTGGTTGGAAATACTTTCAGAGTTGTTGATGATTATTTGTTTATTTGTCTAATTATATAGCTCCTATTTCAAGAGGATATTTTGCTGTAATTAGCCAAGTAAATATTTAGAAATCTAATGTGACAGTCACATCTAGCTCTTCAGCAAGATAAAGAAGAACCTGGCCAAATAATACAGATCCCCATTAAAAGTATTAAGTTTTACATTTGGAAAAGTTCTTTTATTTTTAATATCATTCTATTATTAAAAAAACAGGGGCACCTGGGTGGCTCAGATGGTGAAGACCTCCAGGTCCTGGGATCAAGCCCCACGTCAGGCTCCCAGCTCAGTGGGGAGTCTGCTTCTCCCTCTCCTGCTTGTGCTCTCTCTCTCTCTGTGTCAAATAAATAAATAAAACCTTTAGAAAAAAGGCAGGAGGCCAGCTTTCAGATTTAGAACTGAAATGCTATCACAAAGAGTGTATCATTTTGCAGGGGGTACTTTTCAATACTGCTATCGAGGAGGTCCTGGTTTGCTTGGAAAATATTTACATCAAATTTCCAATGAAACCAACTCCAGGAGCTGCTGCTTTTTAAACATCATTAAAAGAACAGAAATTATTTTGAAATTTTAAACATGCCCTTTAAACATTTTATGAGTGTTTATAAAATGATTCAACCTAAACAAAGTGCAGGTAATCATAAAAAGAAATGTCAGGTAAATGCAACATCTCCCCAGAGGTGAAAAAGAAAATCCAGCTGTAATTTTAAAAACCTAACTGAATTCTATAGATGCTAGTAGAGAGGTCTAAAACCCACTTGTGGAGCTAAAAGAAGACACTTTACACACGAGCATTTAAGGGAGCATAGGAAACAGATCCTAAGGTGACCTACATAATTTGCCACCTCCTGATATCCATGCCTTTGTGTGGTCCCCTACCCTTGAGTGCAAATGGGACTTGTGAATGGTTTTTTAGCCAGCAGAAAATGGCAAAGTGGATGGATGTCACTTTGTGATATAATATACCATATAAGACTCTGTTTTAGCAGACTGGAGCAAGAGATTCTCCTTCCTGGCTTAAGGAGTGAGCAGCCATGTTGAAGATGCCTAGCAGAAGCAGCCTTTAATCAATAGCCAGCAAAAAGCTGGGGGCCTCAGTGATCCAACCCTAGGAAATTAATTCTGCCAACAAGCCCAATGAGCTTGGAAGCCCACTCAGCCCCATTCGAGCCTCCAGATGAGAACGCAGTCCAGCCACCACCTTGATTGGAGCCTGGTGAGACCCTGAGCAGAAAACCCAGTTGAGCTGTGACCAGGCTTCTGACCCATGGAAATTGTGACTTGTTTTACCTGCTAATGTTGTGGTAATTTGCTATGCAGCAATAGAAAATGAATGCAGGTAGTATGTATATAGTATACATACTATAGTCTGTAGTAGTAGTAAGTACTAAGTAGTAAATAAAATTCACAATTCTATGGTTAGTGAAACTAGACCCAGGTCTGAGTCTGGTATAGAGTAGGTCCTCAGAACATAGCTAAATGGATGTACTATATATCCTATACAAAGATCAGAAAGGCAGGTAAGGGTTTAATGCACAGTTCCAAGGACATCATAATCTACCTGAGGAAAAATGGACATGTAATTAACTATGATAACAAAACATTAAAGTAACTAAAATAATTAAAGTAGCTAAAATAAATACGAACATAGATATAAGTAACAGGACTGGAGGCCCAGAAAACGGTCCATCTCAATAGAAATTTTTCAAGCTACAGAAAACCCAAATCAAAACTACTTAGGGAAAAAAGAAAAAAAAAGGGGGGGGGGAAGATGGGGGTTGAAATTCATTGATTCCCAAAGTCTGGAAGTAGGGCTAGCCTCATGCTTATTAGATGCATCCATCCTCAAGGCTCCAAAATTCTCCAGGCTTTTGCCTCCTAAGCATGTCATTTCAAACTTGGGCAAGCTGCCCCCACATTGACAAATAGGAACACAGGGGTTATGGAATACCATACATCTCTTTCATAAGCCCCAGTGAAAGTCCCTACGCTTCTCATTGACCTGAGTTGGATCATGAACACACCCTTCAACCAAGCTCCACAGCCAAAACTGACTCTCCAAAGCCAGTGAGAGCCCAGACCTGGAGCAAACAACGGATCATGCCCTCTAAGCCACATGCTCGATAATGCCATGTAGAGATGGTCTCCCCAAAGGAAAATCTGAGGGTAATTGGTAGGAGTCAAAGGAAATCAGTACTAAAGTGGAGAACAACAAATGTTGACCATAGGGCCCTACTAATTCTGAGTGAGGAAAATCACAGAGGTAATATATACTGAAATACAATGCATAAAGAAATTCTACATATACCCAAGTGAAGGATATAGGAGGACACCCTGTACTAATTTCACCACAGTTTTTGCAAAGATGGCACTCTTTCAAGTTAGAAAGTTAAAAACATTTCATTTCTTATTCTGGACTAGATATGATGGAGGCCAAAGTTCCACAGATTAAATAAATTAAGTTTTTAAAATAGAACAATTTAAAAATATCTGTAGTGGTAAAACTGGTGATTTTCAAAAGAAAATAAACTATTGTTTCATCAGTTTATGAGCCTGAAATATCTCTCTCTCTCTCTCTCTCTCACACACACACACACACCCTACTTAGAAAAATATATATTTGGGATGCATTTGATGGAAGCATTTAGACCCTCTGGTTTTAGCCAAGAAACTTGTTAGTAGTCCACTTCAAAGTTTATTTGGATTTATTGATTGAATTGACTGGAAAGTTGGCACAAAAGTCAGAGAAAGAGATGCTACACCAGGAGTTCAGCAAAAAGCTAAGGTATCAGGATAAAACATGAGAGGAGAGAGGAATTTAGGCAAGTGTGGAGCTAAATGGCAGAAGAGGAATGCCAGAGAAAATCTAGGAGGGAGAAAATAATTTTTAGCAATAACAAAATCTAAAAGCAAGGAAAAGTCTAAAAGATATTGACTTTGTGGTGCAAAAAGAAATAAAGAACCAAGAGAGAGCATAGTAGATCTTTTGGTGAAGACCCTAATTGTGTGTCATTCCTCCACTCCCCCTTATTTTTTTTAACCATACATAACAACATAGAATATTCTTTTTGTAATCTGACATGTTGATGGACCAATGTTTCACAATTCATCCAGTGCTACAGATGGTAAGAAATCATCTTACATCTCCTACATAAATATCTCCCACGAGGCAAAATTAATTTTCAAAGAATATGAATAGAATGTTGTAAACAGAAGATTGAAACAATACTGAAATGAGCACTCCTAGGAGAACTGGCTGATTCTAGGTTGGGGGCAGGGAACACAAGATGAGCCTGGAACATCCTGCAGGGCCACGGAATAAGGAAGTGATTTTAAAAAGTGATGGTGTTGGGGCGCCGGGGTGGCTCAGTCAGTTAAGCATCTGCCTTTGGCTCAGGTCATGATCTCCAGGTCCTGGGATTGTGCTCCCTGCTCCACAGGGAGTCTGCTTCTCTCTCTCTCTCTCCCTCCGTCCCTCCTCCCTGCTCATTCTCTCTCTCTGTCTCTCTGTTAAACAAATAAATAAAAAAATTTTTAACTGATGGGGCAAAGTCAGAAGGATCTGGGAACCAAGCTAATGAGCACTTGATAGCCAAATACATACCAATCCGGGCAACAAAATGAGCAATGATAGTAATGGATTAAAGCATATAGATTAAATAAATATCCATGGTCCCTGCTGATACAAATAAATAATTGAATGAATAATAAATAACTCAGAAGAAACAGCTCTTCCTTACAGTGGAATTCCAATTAAGAAATGGAGGAGGAATGCCAGAAATAGAAAATCATCACAAGGCAAGCAGCACAATGATAACTGCTGCAGGCAAACATGACTGAAGGTCATCCGTGGAACAACCGGCTAAATTTGAGTAAGGTCTATAGGTCAGTTAGTAGTGTCTGATCAGTGTTCATTTCCTGGTTTCAGCAACTGTACTAGGGTTTTACAAGAGGTTATCGTTTGGGGAGGCCAGGCAAGGAGTATATGGGAACTCTACTACAAGTGTTGCAACAGTTCAATGTGGCTAACATTGTTTTAATTTATTTAACTTGGTTTTCTGGTTTTGTTCTTTTTTTAGTTTTGTGAAAATAACATGAGCATAATTGGCCTCTTCAGGCCTCAGGGTCATTATAGTAAATATCAATCACCACTTTCAGAACCGTTCATCACTTAGGTTAAGCAAATCAGGGCATCGAATAAAGAAATAAAATCTTTAAAAAGAAAAGATGGGGCGCCTGGGTGGCTCAGTGGGTTAAAGCCTCTGCCTTCCCCTCAGGTCACGATCTCAGGGTCCTGGGATCGAGCCCCACATCGGGCTCTCTGCTCAGCGGGGAGCCTGCCTCCTCCTCTCTCTGCCTGCCTCTGCCTACTTGTGATCTCTGTCTGCCAAATAAATAAATAAAATCTTAAAAAAAAAAAAAGAAAAGAAAAGAAAAGAAGAGAAAACCAGGGCAGTCGTCCTCGACCTGCATTTTAGTGTAAGAGGTGGGGTCCTGGGGAGGGCTTTGTGGTGGAGAAGCCTCAGAAAGCCCCCAGCACAGCAGCAGAGCTGACTCGCAGCTGCTGCAGGCAGTCGCAAGGACACCCACTCCGTTAGCACAGGCCTCCCCTTCCCAGAGCACGTGGACGGATCTACCAACAGCTCTGCTAACTGCGAACACACCTCTCTCCGGCCGCCATTTTGTGGGCTGTTTCCCACGGTAGTTCTCTCTGAAGCTGCTGCTCGAGGGGTTAATGTCCCTAACTGCGTGGGCCTCAGGGATGAGGAGGAGCAAGCTGGGAGAAGGAGGGACACAGGGGAGTGAGGAGGGGCGGGGATGCGTCACCTCCCCAGGAGCAGCTCTGGGAGCTGTGCTGAAAAAGCACGAGAGTGCCGATCAGATGAAAGCTATCGATAGAACATCTTCTTGGCTACATCTGCAAGGCAATGTAGGATGTTACCACACAAGAACAACGTTCACTGCC
Source organism: Mellivora capensis (assembly GCA_004024625.1). Classification (NCBI taxonomy): domain Eukaryota; kingdom Metazoa; phylum Chordata; class Mammalia; order Carnivora; family Mustelidae; genus Mellivora; species Mellivora capensis. Next base: position 7,593 of record PISX010030064.1, on the reverse strand, counting down.
CCTGTCGCTGATAAATATGTGGCTTCTCATCTCCTAGTCGAATGTCGGGCATACTGAGAGTCCTCAAAGTTTCCCACTAGACAGAACGACCATGAACCCAAAGCCGTTGGTCATTAGGGCCCAACAGATGGCAAAAAATCAGAGCCAATGGGGCTCCACTTGTGACTTTAGACCAATGGCCATATCCCTTCTGAATATGGGCTCAACAAATCTTCAGTTTAAAAATGTCAACTCTGCCCACAATATTATATTTATTTTTTTTTTAAGATTTTATTTATTTATGACAGAAAGAGCGAGAGAGGAAACACAAGCACAGGGGAGCTGGAGAGGGAAAAGCAGGCTCCCCACCCAGCAGGGAGCCCAATATGGAGCTCCATCCCAGGACGCAGGCATCATGACCCCAGCCAAAGGCAGACGCTTAACAACTGAGCCACCCAGGCAGCCCCTAAGATTCTATTTTTATATCTTTTTTTTTTTTTTTAAGATTTTATTTATTTATTTGTGAGAGAGCGAGAGCGAGCACAGGCAGACAGAGTGGCAGGCAGAGGCAGAGAGAGAAGCAGGCTCCCTGCCGAGCAAGGAGCCAGATGTGGGACTCGATCCCAGGATGCTGGGATCATGACCTGAGCCGAAGGCAGCCGCTTAACCAACTGAGCCACCCAGGGGTCCCGCTAAGATTCTATTTTTAAGAAATCTCTAAACACAACATAGGGTGTGCACCCACAACCCTGAGATCAAGAATTGCATGCTTTACTGACTGAGCGAGTCAGGCACCCCTGCCCACAACATTTTAAATTCTTAAATGTCATGATACCACAAATGCTAATCTTTGGTCAAATCTGTTGTGAGCCTAATACACTTAAGGCAAACAGAACCTCTTAAAGAACAGAGAAGGATGAGGAAAACATTCCAACTAACCTCAAAGGATTGGATTGGGGCTTTTAGCTTTTAAGTTCCTGGATATATATATATATATATATATATATTATCTCCACTCCTTCAAAATCATTTACTAAATTTAATGCTAAGCACTGGGAGTCAAAAATAAAAGTCTCCCTGTCTGGTGGAGATCTTCTTTAATAGACATTCCATCAAATAATTTAGCAGATAGAGTGTCTCCCAACCCCTCAGTCATTTGAATACCGCCTCTGATTTTTGCCATATCTGCATGCCAATTATACTTTTCTCTCTTTCATATTTCTCTTTAAATCACTTCATTTTCACCAAAGCTGTTTTAGAAGAACTATTTCTGTAACCACTATGAATGGAAAAGGAGAATCACTTGCCATAAATAGAAACAAACCATAAATGTAAATAAATACCTAAAATACAAACAAGTTCTATCTATATCCCACATAAAATTATCTCACATGCCACTCGTGGTATGCATGCTACAGTTTGGAAAATACTTTCATATAATCTAAAACAAATGTGGGCACATCAAATTCTAAAGGATTTACCGTCCACATACAGGAAAGACTTAATAATCAGAGAATAGGTTGAGGCCATTTAGTGGTAACTCTCCAAGGAGGTTGTCCTCGCGTGGTAACTCAAGGTTGAGGGCAATGGAGACTTCATCATCATGAATTTGTGGCCTCCCTGTTGATAAGGTGAGGAAAGAAAGTCTAAAGAATTACACACAAGCTTCTCATGGCCTTGGTCCATTCGTGACACACATCTTTCCCTCATCTTTCCACGGGCTAGAATTAATCACACAGCCTTCCCCAACCGCAAGGGACGCATAAAAGTGCAGTTGCTTCTCATGGACATGAGTGAGCACTAGAAGTCCCCACCAAATATGGTTTGGGAAGATTAAGAGACTAGTCCAGAAGAAACAATCTCTAGGGAGAAATGTATCTGTGAAAAGAAATAGAGGAAAGAACCAAGGACAGAGAACTGAATGGATAAGAAGTATTTTCAGACCATATCTGTAGCTCTGATTAATAAAATCCAAAATGCACATATTGACCTATTAGACTGCAGAAATGCTGTCATCACCTCTTCAATGGGAAGAGATGTGTACATAATTACCATATTTGCATGCATAATTATCTTCTGCTTTTATCTTAATTCAGGTTAACATGCATCTCCTGGATTCCTACAATGTGTAGGAAACACACTAAGTTCTAAGCACATGCAATCTAAAATATAAAAACAAAATGACCTGTGAAGAAGGAGATTTTGCAAATCATCATGAAAGTATCAGAAACATTTGAGATTCTCAACTCCACTTATTTTTCTTAAAGATAGAGAGCCGAGAGCCCTACGCAGTCCCATCTCACAATGATACCAAGAGTCTGGCGCTTAACTGACTGAGCCACCCAGGTGCCCTCAGCTCCCTTTATAAAGAAATCAGAGGAACAATTCTTCCAGTATTTACTGCATTCTGGATTTAACACTTCAGCCATGCTTTACGAATTCCTCACTGCTTGTATATGGGGAAGGAGGGAATGTGGAGAAGAGCACTACTTCCAGAAAATACAGCTCAACAGCCGTTTGCTGAGCCTCTACTCTGACCTAATAACAGGGGCACAGTCAGAAGGGGGTCACTCCTGTCTCCCTAACCTTCAGGCTCTGCTCTCAAGGTCCAGCCTATGATCAATGGGGAGAATAAGGGGTGCCTGGGTGGCTCAGTGGGTTAAAGCCTCTGCCTTCAGCTCAGGTCATGATCCCAGGGTCCTGGGATGGAGCCCCGCATCGGGCTCTCTACTTAGCGGGGAGCCTGCTTCTTCCACTCTCTGCCTGCCTCTGCCTACTTGTGATCTCTCTCTCTCTCTCTCTGTGTCAAATAAATAAATAAATAAATAAAATCTTTTTAAAAAATGGGGAGAATGAGTTTCTACAACCTCTCTCACTGCTTCTGAACAGAGATATGAACACGTTATTTCTGAACATTTATTTAGAGTTTACAAAGGCCCTATAACGTCATTATTTCATTTCATCTCTGTAACAACCCTGTGAAGCAAGAAATATTTAATGAATGGAGGAGAAAACCTGGAGAAATTAGGGAATAGGCCTTCAAACATATTTCTAGTTGAGTGGCAAAGCCAGGCCCAGGACATAGTTCTCTCGACTCAAGCATTCCTTTTTACTACCTAGTAGATTCAACATCCTCCCCAGGAAGAATTCCTTGGATATTATGGATGTTTAAGAAATGGAGGTAAAGGAAAATATGTAATAACAGAAAAGAAGTGTTTATGATACTGTAGTGAATGAAAAAAGAGTAAAATTTTATATGATCACAATTACATGAAAAGATGCCCAACAGACTCTAGCAAAATTCTTCAGATGGCACGGAGAGAGCACCAAGGAGGGCTGACACCTTTCTTTTAAAAAAGATTTATTTATTTGAGATAGGGAGAGAGAAAGAGAGCACAGGGGGAGGGGCAGAAGGAAAGGGAGAGGGAGAGACAGTCTTAGGCGGACTCCGCAGTGACTGAGGAGCCCAGTGTGGGACACTGTCTCCTGACCCTGAGCTCAGGCCTGAGCCAGAACCTGAACGAACTGTACCACCCAGCGTCCCTGCTGACACCTTGATAAAGGTAAGATTTGACACTTAGTGCTTCTTTGTTCATTTTTTGAGTCCCCTTCCTTCTCTCCACCCCCCTCAACCCAGAGCCTACCTTAAACCTCAACTCAAATTTATTTGCAAAAACGAGACTCATGTAAGCCACACCTATTGCTTTCAAAATGATTCCAGAATACTTTCTACACTAAAGCCACTTGGGTACTGGAGGCCATGAATTAAATACATGAAAGTGTCATAGTGACAAGACAAAGGCAGCTGATCTGATAGAGACAGAATAAAGAGCATAACCTGGGGATTGGGAGGGACTCCTAACCAAGTGTTTGTTTGCTAATAGCTTTAGATAGATAATCTGCAGATACATTTCAAAAGGAAATTCTGGCCAAACAGATAGATCAACCCTATTTAGATCTTGACTCAAGCCATTATTTCGGACACAACTGGGGAAATCTGAACACTGACTGAATAGTTAATGATATTAATGTTAAAATTTTTTTTAGTGTGATAATGTATTTGTGGTTTTGTTTTTTAAAAGAGTTGTCATTTCTTAGTGTTACATACTGAAATATTTAAGGGAAAGATTATATGATGCCCAGAATTTAAAATATTTTGAGTTGAGGGGAAGGGAATAGGTGCACAGAACAACAAATGGGACAGAGTAACTGTTGAAGGGCAGGTGATGCGCCCAAGAGGACAATTCTATCTACTTTTGATTACGTTTAAATTTTTCTAAAAAATAAGCTTAGGGGCACCTGGGCGGCTCCATCAGTGGAGCATCTGATCTCAGGTCTTGATTTCAGGGTTGTGAGTTAAAGCCCCATGTTGGACGTGGAGCCTATTAAAAAATATATAATAATAAAATTAATTAATTAATTAATTAATTAAAAATAAGCTTAAAAACAGAAGTCTGTGGCCTCTTTAGTAGCTACAATTTTTTGTCTCGCTAGTATACCTTTGTTCTTTCTAGACATAACCACTTCCCCCTTTACTCAGGAAACTGCCCCTCCTCCCATTCCATCTGGTTGTGTTGGGACCAAGAGCCACCACCCACAGGAGTAACACCAGGGGATTTAATCAGGTCTTAGCAGAGCCCTTGGGCTTTTATGTGTAGATTCCACGAGAGAGAAGCTCTGCCTTTTCTCTGGGATTTCTCGCTGAGATGATTGAGGCATGGAGTTACTGGTGACCATACCTGATCCCACAGTAGGAGAAAATGAACCCACCCCAGACACTCAGAACTAAGAGAGTGGGGCTGGGGCAGGGTGGGAAGGGGGACAAAAAGGAGAGAAAGAGAAAGAGAATAAAAGGAGAGGATGGCACGTTTTCAGTCTCTGGATCCAGTGTCCACTTCCATGCGAAGCTCCCTGCTAAATAGGGAGCCACTACAAGGGTTGTAAATGCCAGAGGTTTACTGCAGTCTACGTCTCTTACCAGAACTCCAGGCTCAAATAATTCTGTAGATGCGACTGACTCAAGGATCTGGAGATGGGAAGAATCCCTCAGATAGCCAGGCGGGCCCAATATAATCACAAGGATCTGGATGAGAGGAAGTCGAGAGGGTCAGAGCAAGGAACAGTGAGAAGGCGGAAGTGGGCGTGGTGCCCTCTGAAGATGGGGGAGGATGGGAGACAGGACTCAAGGACCAGGTGGCCTCTGAAAAGGCAATGCAACAGATTCCCCTAGAGCCTGCAGAGGGAGCACAGCCCTGCCAACACCTTGATGTTTAGGACTTCTGAACTCCAAAATCGTAAGCTAACAAATCTGTGTTGTTTTAGGTGACTTGGTCTGTAGTCATTTGTTACAGCAGGTACAGAAAATGAATACACCCACTGTCTACTCAGCATCTGTCCCTGGGCGTCTCACAGACACCTCCTCGATGGGTCCAGAGTGAACTCCCCATCTGCTCCCCACACTGCTACTCCCAGCCCTCCCTCCTTCAACCCATGGCAACTACATCCTTCCATCGCTTTGGGCAAACACCTCCAAGTTGTCCGAAACTCCTCGCACAGACCAGATCAGCTCCTTCAAAAATCACGCTAATTTCACCTTCGAAATGTATCCTGGTCAGGACTCTGTGGCACTGCACGAACTGTATTGCTACCAGCCTGTCCCGAGCTACCCCCATCTCCCCTGGAGCATGGAAATAAATTCCACCAAGTCCTGCTTCACCCTCGTGCCCTCCAGTCTACTGTCAACATTGCGGAAGAGTGAAGCCTCTTAAAGTCTTAATGAAGTCAGGTCACTCCTCTGCTCAGAACTTGCATGGGCTCCCCTTTCCACTCAAAGTGGAAGCCTGTTGGCTCTCTCCTGTCATTCTCCCCCACTCACCTTGTAACCACCATCATGCTCTGGCCCTGAGGTCTTCAAACCCCCCTCGCCCGGAATGCTGGTCTCCCAATTATCTGCTGACTCCCTGCTCTGAGCATTTGCCCATGCATCACTGTGGCCATAAGTCTGACCTTGACCACCCTACTGTAGCCACCCGTCCCCAAGCACACATCCATTGGCACTCCTCTGTTTCCTTTTCTTTCTCTTCTTTCTCCTTTTTCTGTAACACTTAGCCATTTTCTAATGTATGATAAAATGCATATATACATCATGTTTATTCCTTATTTTCTGTCTTTCCTTGCTAGAACCTAAGCTGTCTTGATTTAGCTCACTGATGTCTTCCAAGTACCTAGAATAATGAATGCCTGGGATATAGTAGTTGCTCAGTAAATACAAGTAGAATGAAAGAAGAACACATGAAAGCTAGTTTTAGCTCCAGTCCAGCCACTTGCAACCAGAAAACTCATACACCTCTATTGACCTGAGTTGTCAATCTTGCTGGAAAACTTTGCTGATGGTGATTGATGTCTTATACCCCCCTCCGATGGACAAAAGGTGACCATCTCTACTTGTGATCACTATTCATGCTTCTGGTCAAATATACCAATCGATACATTTCCCATTATACTTCCCACATATCAGGGCTTTCATTTTGCTGGGGTTGCATTTGTTATTTTTAGGGCTTGTTACGGTTTGTGACTTGGCCATTTAGGTTCTGCCAAAGCCTCTGCTTCCCGATCAGCAGCCCTTCTGAGAACTGCTGTCCGTGGCACTCACCAGGCACCTTTTCCCAGTGTCGTGCCTCTACAGGATGCAAAACACAGCCGTGGGCTTGTCATCATCTCTGATGGGCTACCCCGTGTCCCACACAACTTACCTCTTGTTCTCCAACTCTTTCATGGAGGGCTTCCCCTTTCTAATGAGTTAAGTGTGCATGAGAGTTAAAAATACAAAATCCAAGCCAAAGATTTATCTGACATAACAGAGGGCTCCAATCCCAGGAAAATGAAAATATATAAAACCAGTAATAATGTTATAACTGTTTATTTAATCTTCACTCTTGAGTGAAAATTGGATCTCTATAATGTTAAAACATAGATTAAAAATTAAAATTAACCAAGGAAATTAATTTTCTAAGGCATTTCAAAAAAATCTTTTCTGAGACATTTCAACACCCCCAAGTTTCAGTTATCTCAGCTTCCTGCAATCAAGTTTTATAGACAGAAGTTTATTTTTTAATTTTTTTAAAGACTTTACTTATTTATTTGTTAAAGAGAGAACACAAGCAGGGGGAGGGGCAGAAGGAGAAGCAGGCTCCCCTCTGAGCAAGGAGTCTGATGCCGGACTCAATCCCAGGACCCTGGGAACATGACCTGAGCAAAGAGAGATGTTTAACCGACTGAGCCACCCACGTGTCCCTGGACACAGATGTTTAATATTTTCCTGAAAAGTGTCAAGAAAAAGAAAAGTTTTTCGTCTTTTTGCTAGAATCCGTAGTCATTTGGGTCCCGTGTAACTGGTCTACATACTTTTGAACTATGCTGCCTTTGTATTTTTACGGTGTTTTACATTGTATTGAAAATTCTTTCATTTATTTCTTCTCTACTCACTGCCTTTGTTTTGCTTGTGGTAAAATGTACATAACATAAAACTTACTATTTCAACCATTTTTATATATGCAAACCGTAGCATTTGGTACATGCACCAGTATTTCCAGAACTTCTTTTTTTTTTTTTTTT
>PISX010030063.1:0-19203 GCA_004024625.1 Mellivora capensis | reverse complement strand
CCCGGCTTCTTCAAGGCGGTGCCTCCCATACCTTCAGTTTCACTGGTCTCTTCATCCGGGAATTGGTTAAGCAAATAAAAACCAGCAGCTGATAATGCAAAACAAGTCTTCTTAGGGTCTGGGTTTGTGAAAACGCATAAAAGACTTCACTTCTTTAATAGTGTTGTCCTAGGGATCTAAAGAAATGATCTGAGAGGTTTAACCACAGGGATTTATTACCATTTTTAGAGGAAGGTCCTAATGTGTATAGGAGAAGGCGCCTCCTGACAGAGCAAGGGTCAGCAGTGTCACCTGCCTGAGCAAAATAGTCTTGAGAAGAAGGTAAATGCTTTTGGAAGCCGTGCCTTTGTCCACACTCCCTTGGACGTGGTAATCCCGTGCCTAGGATGCTGATAAAGTCCTTCTGCAAAGGTTGAGTTGACATTGTTAAATATCCATATCTAATTTTCCTTAAAATTGCAAATGCTGTCATTGAGACCAATTAAAGCAAACCCAGGCGTTCCGCTCTGTGCAGGGGAGAGAGAGACTTCTTAAGTACTTGTCGGGACCCTGAACGCGACAGGTGATGGTGTGAGACGTTGTGTCATGCCCATCTGAGAGCTAAAGACACCCAGGGAGAGGGGCGCCTGGGTGGCTGTCAGTGAAGCATCTGCCCTGGGCTCAGGTCAGGATCTCGGGGTCCGGGGATAGAGCCCCGAGTCGGGCTCCCTGCTCCGTGGGGAGCCCACTTCTCCCTCTGTCCCTGGTTGTACTCCTCCTGGTTGTACTCTCTCAGTGACTCTTTCTCTCAAGTAAATAAATAAAATCTAAGAAACCCAGGGAGAGTTTGCGGGTTTGATTTCTGCCTGCATTCCTGGTTCCTGGCACGGCAGCTCGTATCCCCAACCAGGATGTGAAAACCTGTGCCCTTTGCCCTACATCTCACTTTCTACCGTTTTCCTGTCTTTTCCCCCCAATTCAAGTCCCTACTGCTATTTATTTATTTATTTGTTTGTTTTTTGATTGTTGTTATCTCCGGCCAAAAGCCGCGCGCCGGCCAGCGCTGTGCGGGGACTGTCGCCCCAGGAGGGCAGGAGGAGTTTTCCACCCGTCGCTCTGCCAAGGCGGCCATCCAGCTGTTTTTATCTCGCACTGACTTTCTCATCACCTTTTCCCCGAGATGACCAGGGTTATTGCTGCTCAGAAAGACTTCTGGTGGGGACAGGGCTCACGGGGACACAGGCACGCGGTGCACGTCTGGGCCAGCAGGCCTCAGGCCTCAGGGTGCTGGGGAGCTTCTCTTCCCCCCAAAAAGAGAAAAGATCGACAAATGAGGTACCTAGGGAACCGCTCGCTATGATGAATAGATTTTATTTTAGGTTTTCTTAACTTCTTTTTTTTTTTTTTTTTTTTTAAGGGAGAAAACGTTTAATTGGCACAGTCATTCCTTTCCTGATTAACAGTGAAGCAGTGATCTTTACAGTTAAAGCTGGTTTCTCCCAAATGAGTGTCACTATTAGGCCGGGAGGCCAGTCAGCTCACGCCCAGCCGGTGGTGCTGGAGGGACACAGTCTGTGAAGTGAGGACAGCTCTCCCAGCTGTTCCTCTCGCATTCACACGATCGGCTGAGGTGCACACAAAATGTTTATTTCAAATAAGGAATCATGCCAAGGACAAGACCAGAGGGTCTTTGCAGCAGCACCGCAAAGCTCCTGAGATGCAGGTGCCCTGGGACAATGGCTTTCTCCCAAGGCTGGCCCGCAGGTTTTCTTACCTTCTATTAAAGAAAAAACATTACTTCTCTATAGTGAGTTTTCCTCTTTATTAGGAACAAATCCCGGTGTAGTGGACAGTCCACGCTTGAGTTTTTGGGGAAATCGTCTCGCTTCTTCGGCATTTTGCGTTCTCATGAACTGCGTCCGGTCAGCGGGGGCGGCCGGGTTAGGGGACCTTTGGGGTCGCGGCTAAGGCGTCCTGCACCCTGTCAGGCGTGACGAGGCCTTTTCTCTTGGGCACACCCTGGCCCGCTGAGGGCTGCGCCCCAGAAAAAGTGCTCGACACGACGGCGTGGCAGGAAGACCGCACTGTAACGGTGCTTCGGGAACATGTTTGTGAAACGGGAAGAGACAGACCCGAGCTGATAGCGAGCCCCGGCGGGACAGGGGCTGCGGGCTCCGCCGCGGGGCCCACCTGCGCGCAAGGCCGCGCCCGCCTGGCCTGCTGCGCCCCAGAGCCCGCGTCCGGGCCTCGCCCGCGCTCAGGGACCCGAGCGACCCCAGAGGCCGCGGCGCAGCCCACAGGGACTCTGCGCCCCGCAAAGTCCGCGTGACTCGCTGCCCCGGCCCCGCGGCTCCCCGGGGAGCCCCGGGCCCCGCAGGCCCCCGCAGGCCGCACCCCCGCGCGGGCCCCGCAGGCCGCCTTCGCCCCTCGCCCCTCGCCCCGACGGCCCCGCCTCGGCCCGGCCACGCGCGCTCTGCCGCCTGCACAGGCCCCCCGGGACGCGCCGCCCGCCCCCTCCCGCACGGCCGTCCTGCTGGCCAGGCTTCCCGCACGAGGGCCGTGAACTTCGCGTCTCAGTGCCCTCCCTGAATGGGTGTCCGGAACCATCTCCCCAAACTCCCAGGCACCGTCTTGGAAATGTCGGGTCCGTGCTCAGACCCTTCCCGCTGCCGCACCCCGTACTAGTGCGGGACCTGGCGCAGACGCGCACCGTAGAATTTGGGGGATCTGTTTAGGTCTCTCACTCCTGAAATTCCCTTCCAGTCTGATCCCTCCGCACCGCTGTTACACATCCCTTTCTGTCCCCATGATTGTTATTCCTCGTTCTAGGCTTCGCGGTTCTTCTCTTGCTTCACTTCCTTACGCGTCGCTCAGTCTAACTCCTCTCTACGACTACCCTTGTTGCCATCTTTGAATAATGCTCCTGCTTCCTTCTTTTCTCTCTCTTTTTATTTTTAAGATTTTATTTATTTATTTGATGGAGAGAGAGAGACAGAGAGAGCAGGGGAGCAGCAGAGGGAGAGGCAGGCTCCCCACTGAGCAGGGAGCCCTCGCGGGGCTCGATCCTAGGACCCCGGGATCTTGACCTGAGCCGAAGGCAGAGGCTTAACCCACGGAGCCCCCCAGGCGCCCAATCCTCCTGCTTTCTTAGATGAAAAACTCGTCATAGTGCTCTACTATTAGTACAGGTCTTTGGGATACTTGTTGTCCTGAGGAGGGTGCGTGTGGCAGACGTCACCGATGGGTCACAGCCTTTCAGGGAGGCCAGGCTCAGGCTTATTGCTGCTAATCCCAGTCGTGCTAATCACAGCCACAGCACATCAAAGCGGGATTTTTTCAAGATGAAATCTTGAAAACCAGCACATCAAATCTAGATTTTTTTAGATGGAACTCTCTAGCCTACAACATTAAACAAAAACTCCTCAATATGATAGAAAATGCCGTCTCTAATTTGCCTCCCTGCCTCCCTGGAAAGCCTCATCTCTCTGTGCCCGCATCTTGCACGCACCTGGAGCATCCAGTACTGATTTTTAAAACCTCCACTGGAGAGCCCTATTCTCTATGTCTCTCTTGCTCTTTCCACCTGCGAGACACACGCATAAACCACTCCCATGTAAAATGCATCATTCATCTGATCAAACACTAAAAATATTTATTGATTACCTATGACACCTCATTATCTGTATGTGTACATGCCTTTCTTCTCTTACAAGGCTTTAACCAACTCTCAGAGCAAAAACTGCATCATTTCTGGGTCCCCAGCACTTAACATTGCTTTTGGAATATCTTGGGTTCCAAACAGCTGTTTGGATGAACGAATAAGTGAATGAATGTATTCAAAAACACGAAGACGGAATGTTTCATGTTGAAAGAAATACAGATCCTGTAAAAAACAAACTCCAGGATCACCAGGGCACCCGGGGGCTCAGTTGGTTAAGTGTCCGACCTGGGCTCGGGTCCTGATCCGGGCATCCTGGGACCCAGGCCCCTGTCCCACTCCCTGCTCAGCGTGAGGTCTGCTTCTCCCTTTCCCTCTGCCCCTCCCTTGCTCCCTGAAAGCACACTCACTCTCTCTCAAATAAATAAGTGAAAGCTTATTCAACACTGTTTGCTTCTTTACAAAAATAATGGGAAATGTGGTTAATTTTAAACAAAGTGTGCATTTACCTGAGACATGCCCACTGATCTTTCCCTTTCCTCCCTCCCTCTACCTTCTCCCTTTGTTCCTCCCTCTCTTTTTTCCATCGTTCCCTCACTTTTCTTTTATCTGGTAACAACTTCATAGAAGGGAAATAGTTGGGGTGTGGGTTTTTTAACTTGGGTTAATTTCTAAGAACAAACTAAAGTTCCTTAATTTTTCTTGCTAATACTCCCATTTGTTCTTTCTTTGTTAGTGTTTGTAATAACATGAATTAAATATGTCACAAGTGGAATAAAATATCTACAATTTTTTTTTGTATGTACATTGTCAATTTCCCACCCCTATAAGAACAATAAAATAAGACTATAGAAATGTGAATAAAAGAAGTTACTGACAGGAAAAAAGAAATAAACAATTATAAATTCTTTAAACCTAAGGAATATTTTCTAAGTTTATCACAATAGCTTTTGCCTCAAATATGTATGATGGTTATTTTTTATAAACAAATTTTCATCTCAAAAGAAATATAATATTTTTGTGTATGAGCTGGGAAGTAGTTTCTGAAAGCAAATTTCAAGGAAAATGTACTTTTCCTTATAAATAAGACAGTTCTAAACATGTAAAATAGAGTTAATGCATCAAATTGAAGGCAGAGTTTACGTCCATGGGATGCTCTGTAAATTAGGCAGGTTTTTGCTCACTGTGTTTTGTTTCACGGAGTGAACATTACCTCTTGACAAAGAAGAGAAGAAACTAGACGTTCTCCTCAGCACAGATCTTCCCTTACATACACATACTTTTTCTTGCATTAACTTTTTAAAAAACAGCTTTATTAACATACAAATCATGTGCCATATAATCCACCAATTTAAAGTGTAGAGTTCCATGATTTTAGTGTACTCACAGGACGATGCAACTATCAGCACGGTTTAATTTAGGACACTTGTATCGCCCCAGAAAGGGTCCCTGTGCTCATTAGTCGCCATCACCACTTTCCCTCAGCCCCGTGCAGCCATGAATCTGGGCCCTCTCTCTAGATGTGCCTTTGCTGGACGTGTCGCATAAAACGAATCATACAGTATGTGTTTTCTGAGATTGGTTTCTTTTACTTAGTGTAATGTTTACAAGGTTTATCCGTGTTGTATTACTACTCCCTTCTTTTTATTGCCAAATAATATCTGTTGTATGGATATACCACATTTTGTTTATCCATCCATTAATTGATGGCCATTTGAGTTGTTACCACTTTTTAGCTATTGAAATTAATGCTGCTCTGAATATTCATGTACAAGGTTTCTTTGGACACGTTTTCATTTCTGTCGTACATATATACATGCCTGTATATATGTACTTTCAGGGTCCTATGGTAATTCTATGTTTAACGTTTTGAAGGACTGTTCAACTGTTTTCCAAAGTGACTAGTTCATTTTGCACTCCCACCAGCAATGTAAAAGTTACAGTTTCTCTATATCTTTCCTATACTTACAATTGTCCCCCTTTCTATTACAGCTATCCTAGTGGGTAGGAAGTGGTATCATTATGGTTTTGAATTGCACTTCCCTATATCTAACGATGTTGAACATGTTTTCCATAGACTTGGCCATTTGCATGTCTTATGCAGAGAAATGTCTATTCAGGTCCTTTGCCCATTTTTTAATTGTGTTATTCTTCTTTTCATTATTGAATAATGAAAGTTCTTTGTATATTCTAGCTATCTAGAATATACAATAAAGTCCTTTATCAAATATGTGACGTTTAAATCTTTTCTCCTGTGACTTGTCTCTTCATTTTCTTGAAGCTATCATTTCTTCACAAAAATTTCTAATATTGATGTAGTCCAACATCTATTTTTTTGTTATTTGTGCTTTTGGTATCATATCTAAAAACACATTGCCTAACCCAAGGTCACAAAAATTTATTCATACATTGTCATATAAGAGTTGCATTTTTTTTAACAAATATTTTCATTTATTTATTTGTCAGAGAGAAAGCAAGAGCACAAGCAGGGGGAGCAGCAGGCTGAGGGAGGAGAGGGTCCCCGCTGAGCGAGGAGCCCAATGTGAGACTTGATCCCAGGACCCTAGGATCATGACCTGAGTTCAAGGCAGACACTTAACTGACTGAGCCATCCAGGTGTCCCATTATTTTTTGAGTGAGCTATAAATATCTTGCTATAGGCACATACTAGTTACGGACTATCCAAGAGCATATACTGCAAAGTCTATTTCAGATTAAAAAAAAAAAAAAGCAATCACTTCATAGATATACTTTGGGGAGAAAAGCTTCTGAACTCCTATTGGCTGGGCTTCCCATATGCTTTGGGAATGAATAAACATGTCTTGTTTTGGTGAAAAGGAAAATAATCTGTAGATATTTAGATTACAATGGAGAAGAGTTTTAAGTCATCTCACTTTATAGGTCAGGAAACGGAGGCCTAGTGACGTCACTAACCTGAGAATATTCAGGCTCTGTAAGCTAGGCAAAATGCAAAATGGAATCTTCTTCTTGATCTCTCCACTACACCAGAATTTCTAAAAATGTTAAGAATGTTTTGGAGATGAAATTCCAAGTCAATCCTGTTTAGACATAAAATATAATTTTCTGGCTACATTGATGAGGAAGTACATTATTATAACTTATTTTGGGTGTGGCCAGATTCAAAGGCTCTAATAATGTCATCAGATTCTCCACCAATCCCTAGCTCTGATTGGCTTCTTATTTTAAATTTTTTTTTTTTTTTTTTTGGTCGGAAGGATGCATTAGGATATACTTTCTCCTACTTGCTTTGCAACTCCCAGAAAAAGGAAGTCTTTCCTTATAACACTAATAGAAAAGTCCTAGAGAGAATACTAGTGATGTAGCTTGACCATGCTTCCGTGCCTAAACAAACCCAAACCAGAGGATTATGCTAATCTGACCAGATTTCAGTGACTTCCTACCTCTGGGATCAGGAAGACAGACTCACTTGAACCAGAGGGAATGGATTCTCTGCTGGAAAGAAGGGTTCATTTTATCAGCAAAAAAAAGAAATTGTGCTGGATCAACAGTATCATCAGAGCTCTTGTGCTTCCCAAATGCTGAGATATGCTAGGAGGTACTGTATAAATTTGATTTTTTAAGAAAAATTGAAAGCCCCAGATAACAGAAATACAGTGTTGATGATGAGCTATTATGTTAAATTAAAATTCCAGAAGAATTATATGTTTTCTGATTTTATTGCCCTTGGAGGAAAACATGTTTTCACATAGAATTTGACTCCTGACTTTGTGAAAGGGAAATAGGTATAAAGCTCATAGTCCAAAGAGCTGGAAAGATATGTTTTGTTTCTGTGCTCTTTGAGCAGCAATTCTTTCCATATTAGATCTCCTGGAGGGAGAGTGTTTCCATCAAGTACAAAGCTTTTTTTCAGCCTCCCTCCCACCTTTTACTAATTGGGCTGAGATTTGGCCACTTGCCTCTTTCAAATAAAAAGAAGGTGACCAAAATCACCGGAAAATGGCTAATCATGCCCACAATGGGAAAATTATTCCCAAGAGTACATACTTCAGAGTGTAAAATGAAGTCCCAAATTTAATCACAATTTTATCTGTCTTTAATGGCTATTCAGCTACCCAACCTGGAATGTTCGTTAGATAAGCAAGTAAGCATAGAGTCAATATTTTTTTTTTGTTGTTCCAATACAGTATTAGCAAATGCTACTATAGTCAACCTAAAATTAATCTCAAATTTGGGAGATTTTATTACTTGTTTTTAATTGGATTATCATGTTATATTCTTTAAGATGTGACTATTTGATTAAAATGTAGACAAACAATTTGCTAGGGCTTTAGTTTATGTAAGTTCAATACTGGGAAATATGCAGTTATGTTAACTGAATGGACTTCATATTTGGGAATATTCTGTTACCATTCACTTTATTTGATATTCTCATAACTGGCTTAAATGACAGAATAAAAACTGAGCATATTATATCTAAAGAAGATAAACTCACAATGCGTATGACCACCCCTTGAAATATAGGGTAAATTTTCATTTACGATGCTATAGAAATTGTGGCAAATAACTCAAAAACATGTATAATCTTGGTTACGTTTCTAAAGATTTTAATGTGATATAATAACAATAATAGTAATAACAATAATATCTAGCTTTACTAAGTTCTAAAAGGTCTGTGTACTTTATCTTATTTTATTTTCACAATAGCCTCTGGTGTAGGGGCTGTTTTGCAAGTGAGAAAGCTATTCTTACAGAAGCTGTTTAACTTGAAAGTGTGAGGTTGGGTTGGGTTTTCAAATCAGAATTTGTAATCAGTACAACTTCTGCCTCTACTTATCACAGTTGTCCCTCTATCAGGCTAATTATTAAGTATCAGGTGGATGTTACTTTATTTATTTTATTATCTCCCTGGAAAAGGGAAATTGTATCATTGCTCAGTAGGCAATATTTATATTTTCTTAGCACGTGGAATTTAATAGTTGTAGTTAAACTCAGATGTCTCTTCAAAATAAAATATCTTTTAGAGGTTTTTACTGAATTTTTAAAATTGGCTATTAGATGTGTTTTTGTATATTAAATCATTCATAAGATTTTGATGAATTAAATGTAATAATCTTTCTTGCTATTTCATTGGTTAACTTGTTGAGTTTATGCATTGTTGAATCATTCCTTAACATGTCCTGTAATTTTTGGAGCTATATAATTTAATTATTATTATTTTTTTACCTATGTTATTTCCTGCTAAAGGCAAAAGATATGAAAACCCAGTGTGTCCCAAATTCGTAAATAGTCGGCTTCCAGTCCCAGGAGCATTTAGGCTGTTATAATGTTGATGACACCAAGTATACGTTGGCTTAGATGAATCAATCAGACCCCACTCTGAAGAAGTCTGGCAAGGGGGCTCATGAAGAAGTATGTTTGCTTTTCTAATTTCAGTTTTCTGCAGTGGAGAGGAGAGAGCCAGACTTACTCCAAACAGCCTCTCAAAAGTAAGAATAGCTCTAAAAAGAGGCATTATATGAAGAGCTGAAATAAAAATGTGATCCTTTTGGCCTAGATACCTTTTCCTGAATTCTCATGGAGCAAAAGGAAAAATCATGGGTCTACGTTGTACTGTCTTAGATTCAAACTCAAAGTCCTTTGGGCAGTTAGAAGGAGACCTAGGGAAGGTCCTGAGCCAGAAAAAAACAGTGTCAGAAAGGCTTGGTTTCAAGGATAGTTTGGATTTGGGTCAGTTTGAACAAAACTGTTCCTCCTGCCTTTTATATAAATTTTGAACCCTTACCCAAGGCTTAAATAATCTTATTCTACTCTTTCACTTTACAAACGAGATACCTGGGAAGGTATGTAACTTGCTCAAGCTCACTGAAAGGCTCATACTGGCTGAGCCCTGGGACTAACTTCCTGCCTTAAATGTTGGTGAAATCATCCCTCTTTAGAACCTTATGAATGAGCCCTTAAATGTAAGATCACCATTCTCTAACGATAAATATTTTTGTTGAGGAATCTTAACTTATATTCACTTCCATCTCCCTACACAAGTAGGTGAAAGTAGATGCTCAAAAAATATGGTAAGATGATTAATTGAATTTCCAGAAGTATTTCTTAAATTAAAATGCATGTGATTTTATCTTGGTACCTTACCAGAATGGCAAATCTGAGTTGTGAAGCTGTTTACTCATGTAAGTTTAAAAAAAGTAAAATATCCCAACTTTACTAAGAAAAAGAATAAAAATAAATTGCATGAGAAAAGATAAAAAAGTGTTTGATAAATGAAAGTGAAATGAAACAAGGTTAGACAAAATAACTGAATAAGCGAAACAGAAATGTATCCTACACTACTTTCTAAATCTTAATTGTCCGAAAAATGATTCAATTCTCTGAGTCAATATAATTTGGTCAAAGGGCTTTAGATTTAGAGTTGGAGAATCCACGTTCTTAGCTTGGGATCAGCCCTAAGCATCTATGTGCCCTTGGCCAAGTCACTAAGATATGGATGAGATATGAAGTATGAGATTAACGTTGCTATGACTAATTAAAATTACAGAATAATAAAGATAATAACAACAGCTACTCCTTACTGGGTGTTTATTATACGTTCTTTACATCTACCATATGAATTAACACTTAAAACAACCTGGCAAGACGAGTGATGATAAAAATTCTTGGCAACATTGATGAGCCACTCTCTGTGTGCCCTCCCCTGTCAGGAAGTGGTGTCTCTCTGACTCCTGCACTCGTCTTTCAGGAAGCGTGCAAAGGGAGCTGAAAATTAAGTACTGATTTTCTAGTTGGGTAAGCCAAGGAGAAAAGAGTTGAAATGATTTTCTTAAAATCACCTAACAATTCAGGAGCAGTTGGAAGATGTGATCTTTGCACCATGAAAAATGTATTCTAAAGTTAGGAGGAATGACTAGCCAGTTGCGAAGCAGAAAGTCACCACTTACATTTGACGGGAAAATGTTATTTCTGATCAAGTAAAGATCTGCAGTACGTCTGTAACAAATTTCCACCAACGTATTATAATAAATGCCACACATTTATTATGTCACAGCTCCATAGGTCAGAGGTCCTGTGGGCTTGGCTGGTTTTCCTGCTGCAAATCTTACAAGGCCAAAATCAAGAAATTCTCTTCTGGAGGTTCTGGGAGAATATGTACTTCCTGATTCATTCAGGTTGTTGGCAGAATTTAATTCCTTGAGGTTGTAGAGCTGGGATCCCGATTTCCTGGCTGGCTATTAATCCGAGAGCCACCTTAATCTCCTAGAGGCTTCTTTCTGGTCTCTGTAGTGGGCTCTCCCGCAAAGCTGCCAACCGTGCCATAGGTCTTTTGCTTCCTTTTCTTCCGTTGCATCTCCATGGCTGACTGTTCAACCTTCCTCTTCTGCTTTGAAGGGCTCAAATGAGTAGTCTAGGCTACCAGGATGCTTCATGGTAATCTAGGACAACCTTCCTGTTTTACAGTCCATAACCTTGAGATGGCAGATTTTGGGGACTAGGGCATGGAAATACTTGGGGCTGATAATTGTGGCTACCACAGAATTCTTCTGTCTGTACCACTGATTCTGAACTCCAGCTACATACTAGAATCACCTTAGAAACTTGGAGAAAATGTTCTCCCTAGACCCCAATTGATATGAACTGAATCCAAATTTCTTGGAGTAGAATCCAGTCAAGGACCTTTTTAAGCTGTCAGAAATTATAATGTGCTTCATAGGGCTGAGAGCACCCCAAACACCAGTTTATTCAACTTAATTAAATTCATTGTGTACAGAATTCATTCAAACACACTTGATTTATTCTCTTTATGCCTAGGGTTTGGAGTTATAGAGGTCAACACAATGCATGTCCTATTTTTACTGTGCTCATAATCTAGTGGCATAAATAAACACACAAAAAAGGAATTACAACATTAAAGGATACATTTTATAAATTTATTTTTTAAAGTTTTATTTATTTATTTGTCAGAGAGAACGAGCACAAGCGGGGGGAGCGGCAGGCAGAGGGAGAAGCAGGCCCCCCGCAGAGCAGGAGGAGCCCGCCGCGGGGCTCCATTACAGGACTCTGGGATCATGACCTGAGCCGAAGGCGTTCGCCTAACCAACTGAGCCACCCAGGCGCCCTAAAGGATACATTTCAAAGCAGTTCATTTGCTGTGGGAGTTCTGAGACATTTATTGTTCCTGGGAACATGACAGACTCTTTTGCTTGATTTATATTTGATAGGGTTTTGTTTGTTTGTTTGTTTGTTTTTTCCTATAGTAAGCTCTATTTTCAACGTAGGGTTTGAACTCATGACTTCTAGATCAAGAGTCACATGCTCCTCCAACTGGGCCATCCAGTTGCCCCCTTAGTAGTTATCTTTAAAATAGTCTGGCAGGGGCACCTGGCTGGCTCAGTCCATTAAGCAACGGTCAGGTCATGAACTCAGGGTCCTGAGATCCAGCCCGGGGTTTGGCTCTGCACTCACTGGGGAATCTGCTTAAGGATTCTCTCTCCCTCTCCCTCTGCCCCTTCCCACCTCTCTCTCAAAAAAAAGTAAATAAATCTTTGAAAAAAGTATAATAGTCTGGTAGTACCTAGAGACAGAGGAATATGAATGTGTCCAGGTTTTAGCATGGTCCAATGAGGCTGTTGTATTCATGGTGTGCTCCCCAAAATTTCAGGCCAAGAATTTCCGTAAAGTCTTCCTAAAAACTCAGATTCCCAGTTCTTCCCCCAAAGATTCTGATGCAGAGGGACTGCTGTGCGGCCTACAACTTCTAATGTGGTCAGCGACATTCTCGTAGCGATTCTCATGCAGATGATGCACGAGCCCACAGTCTGAGGAGTCTTAAAGATTTTGTTGTAAGTAAAGACAGTAATTTGCAAGGATAATTCTAGCAGAAACACTTAGGTTTTGACCAAAACAGAAAAACAAAAGCAGTGAAGAGAAAATAAAAGGTAACCTGGATCTTATACTTTGACATTTTTACTCAGCCGCACAATCTCTTACACGGCGTACAATGACCGAAGTTTCCATTTGCCTTCCAAGTGTGGAAAACTGGGTTAGAGGAGTGCTTGTTCCCTATTTTGATCCAGAAAGGTAGCACGAGACAAATCATAAGAGACTCTTGATCTTAGAAAACGAACTGAGGATTATGGGATGGGATGGGGTCGCTGAGTGCTACACTGTATGTTACTTAATTGAATTCAAATTAAAAAAAAAAAAAAGAAATGTGTATGTTGAGTATGCTATAAGGGAAAGGCATGCACTAAACAGAAGATCCTCAAATGAGGTACATGAGATACGTGCTCCTGTGAGCCCACTTTGTAGCGACTGGCTAAGTCAGGGGAGAAGAAAACATGGCAAGGGCCCCCCAAATCCAAGATACTTCAGAAATGGAGGGGTGGAAGTTGTTTGGTTTTGTTTTCCTTAATCTTGGAGCAAACATACACTTTTGGTATCAGGGTTAGGTAACTCAACTAAAACTAAGAACTGTTATAAAGAAAAGCACATTAATAAAAAGTGTACAGGAATAATAAAATTTTTAGAAAATAAGAAGCAGGCTTGCAATGTACTGCTCTGCATTTGTAGGATTTAGGTTTTTGTGTTCTGATAACTTAGTACTGATTAAGTCACACTGATGTGTAATTTTTTATGCAGAATAAAACATGCTTTTACACTGAAGCAAGCGAAAAAGGTTGGTTGCAAGTTTTGGACCTGGAAATGTAGATGCGTGAAAAGTGTCTCGTACAGTTCAACGGCCGTGTTAGGAGGTGAGGCCAGGGCGCGACCACATCAAGTCCTGGTGACTCGGGAGCTGGGTTTCAAAAGGTCTTTGAGGTTTTACCATATTCTTCGTCTTCAAAGTTCTATGATGAAATAAATCATCTGACTTTATGTTGGTGATCCTTTGGCCAAAACATGAAGACACTTTAGAAATAAACCACTATTTTACTCCATGTGTACAGTGAAGAAAATTATTTTGTTCGTAGGAGTAGAACCAGACCTTCCACTTCGATTGTGAGGAGCGAAAGCACAGCGGTCCCGACGGGCCCCGCGGGGCTGGGAGAGAAAACGCCCGCGGGGACTGCGGGTACCACCAGCGTTCCGAGTCCACTTCAGAGCTGGAACCAGGGCTCTCGTGGCCTTGGACAAGCCCTTCTCCTGCTGGACGGTCTCGGGCACCTGGGAAAACCCACCGCAGGTTTCGGCCTTTGGCCCTCCCCGGCCTCGGGCTCGCCCTGGCGCTGAGCGGATCCTCCGCGTCTCCCGAGCCAGCAGGCGACTCGCTCGTCCGCAGGCCCTTTAGCCAGATCTGGAGGGTGTTCACAGCCACGCGCCCACGAGCGCGCCGCCGCCGTCACGTGCGCCCCAGCAAAGACGAATTGGGAACAAGCCGGAGGTAGAAGGGGGACCCGCTTGCTGAGCGAACGCACTGGAGGCGGCAGGCGGAGAGCCACGGGCTTGCTGGGGACACGCGCAGGTGCGGTCGCGCGCTCTGGGGACGGCCGCGCCGTCGCGTCCGCGGTCGCACCTGCGTCTCCGCCTTCAGGCGTCGCCCAGGCGCTCCGCCGCGGCCGGGAGCAGCTCGGGGACCGGGGTCATCGCTGCGCCGCCGCCGCCCGCCGCGTGGGGCCGCCGCAGGGAACGCGGGCGCGTCCTCGTCAGGGGCGGCGCGCAGGAGCCGCGGCCACGCGAAGGTCGTCGCTGGGCGCGCGGACAGCGCAGGCGCCGCCGCGGGCCTGAGGCGCGGCCGCCCGCACGGCTGCAGCCCGACGCGGAGCGCCGCGCGTTCACACGCGGCGACACCGGCCTCGTCAGGGGGACACGACCTCCAGGCCCCGAAGGAGCGGGTCAAGAAGGAGCCGTGAGAGCGGGATATCTGCGTTGTAGGCGTTCCGTGAGACGGAAGGAATCTCCTCAAACCGCGGGGCCAGAATGGTGCCGCCAACGCGGAGAGGTTTCTCACGGGCCTGCCGCCCGGAACCCTGTTCCGAAGCCTCCGCCCGGACGAGCGAACCCCCGCGGGCGTCGGAGGTGCCTCTGCAGATACGCAGGGTTCGGCGACGCTCCGGGCGCGGCTCCGAAGCGCTTCGGGGAGCCGAGGGCTGCGCTCGGCTCGTCCCGACCCGCGTGTGGGTCGTCGAAGCATTGTGTCATGAAAACCAAAAAACGTCCGAGTAGAACGACGCTCTCCCTTGTCGCTGCTGTGTCTCTGGGCCACACGCGCGCGTCCGCAGGGACTTCGCGTTGGGCTTCACCGTCCGAGAGTCCAGAGTCAGCGCCGCGAACCACCGTTTCCTCGGACCGTGAAGTGGCGTCGGCGGCACATTTGCGGCTCAGGAAAGTAAAACCGCCGATGTAAGACCTTTTCCCCCAATTTTTACTGCGATTTCCCCTAACTTACGGATCCCAGCACTTCCAGGAGCCGCCTGCTGGAAGAAATGGCAGCTATGATTACTTTTCTCGATTCTAAGCTCAAAATCCGGACGTAGTTTGCTGGTTTGCTTTTCTTGTCCACGTCCTCATTTACTGTAGAGCAAATGGGAATTAAGTGCCAGTCGCCAAAGACACGAGGCGTGACCAGGTACGCGTCCGGCTTTGAGCAGCCAGCGAACGAACTGGGTCTACGTCGCCAAGACGGTGAGCCCACCCCGAGACGTTATTCAGGTCGTTCAAAGGAAAGTCACACCAGTTTAACTTAAAATTTCAGTACCTTAGCGATCTTGGATGAGTGCAAATTAATTTAACTTTCTCCATATAATGGAAAACAACAAATACTTGTGAAAAAATTCAAATATATTGTAAGCAAAAGAGGTTTTTAAAAATTGGAATAGCTTAATAAAAATATTTTAATAGTGGTATTTTCTTTGAAAATTTCAATTTACCATGGAAATTTTATTGTCTCCTTGAAATAACATTAAATCATTACATCAATCAATATTTCAGGTCATGACCCTTGGATTTAAGGGATTCTTCAGCACAATGTCCAATATGATCCGAGGGAAAATGTAATTTGAGTCTGGAGACAACTGTGTATGTAAGTATTAGAAAATCAGATTTTCTCAGGGTAAAATGTAATAAAAACTAAAATATCAATGCATCCATTACTAAATTACAAAAACTTTGATTCATTGTTTTCCTTCTGTTATAACATGTTTTTTAATATTAAAATTAACACAATGCCTCCTGATTTTTTGGTTTTGGTTGTTTTTTTTTTAGATCAGCTAATAATAAAAACCCAGTATAGCTGATAGAAGAGAAAACGTTATTTGGAAGATTGCTACAGTGAAGAAAAAAAGGTGAGTCATTGGTGAGGGTAAGCAATGACATAGAGTCTATGCTCTAGAAACTGATGTGCTCTTGTTGCAAGTGATAATAAAAATAATAAATATTATTATTGGAAGTGATTTTATGGAAATAATATTATGGAAATGATTTTTATAAGTCTTACTCTAACATTGGCCCTGTAATAAAAATTATGACAAGTTTCTTAACAATAAAATCTAAGTTCATGGTTTTCTGGCAAATATCTATTGATTGGATTTCTTAAATCTTCCTTGCCTTGAAAAATACTGCTTACACGTTCAGTTAAATAAATACTATATTATGACTACATCATGATAATTTATATTATGAAAATACTGTCAAAGTAGGTTGCTCATGGACCTTATAGTGAGTAAGCAAGCCCAGCAATGTTTGTTTCTAAGAATTAATAAGTTAGGGGTATTGTTTTAGAGGCCATTTTCATTAGTTCAGAATTGTATCTACCATCAGAAATATTTAACAGAAATACTTTATGTAGTATTGCCCATTTCCTGTAAGTTTATTTTAATAACATAGATAAGGAATCTTTTATTTCCTGATTAAAGATGAATTTTTATTAAGTTATAAGGCCATTTTTATGACACATGGTTATTAATTCTCAAGGATTTGGCCTAATTAACAATTTTCCCCCTTAAATTATTGAAGAGTTGGAAAATTTAAAATGAGGTTAGTTATTTATAGGAAATAAAAGTGAGCTTTATAGTAAAATATGTTATCAAATTTTGTGCTTCTATATTCTTGTGAAGCTCTTTATTTTGATACTTTAATCATTTTATTCCAATTTTGGTAGAGGCAAAGAAAGCAAAACGTTTTCTAGTTACTTTATATATGTAAGAAGCTTTTCTGTTTGTAAGATTAAAATGTATTTAGGCTCTTTAGTATTTTAAGCCATAATGCTCTTTATTTATTCATTTGAGAGAGAGAGAGAGCACACACGCGCATACAAACGGGGGAGGGGCAGAGGGGAGCCCGATGAGGGCAGGGTCTGAGGACCCTGGGATCATGACTTAACCCAAAAGCAGATGCTTAACTGGCTGAGCCACCCAAGCACCCAATGCTCTTAACATCTGTAATATATAAAACTATCGATCAAATTCTTAAAGCAAAATTACTATATAGTCTTAAAAAATGTATCATTGATTACCACCTATATTTTATAAATACTGATTAATTATATTTCTTTCATCTTATTTGCAGTTTGACTTACATTGTATAGCATACTTCATTTTGGCTTCAGTGATGGAGAAAAAGTGTATCCTGTATTTACTGCTAGTCTTGCCTTTTTTTATGGTAGGTATAAATTCCCCTAATGTAAATCCCTATTTATGATTATTTGTTTTAACTTTACTTTTAATTAATGAGGATTAATAACAACAGAATGACATGCAGTTATTTGATGCATAAATTAAGTACGTTTTAATCAACAAAGCAATATTTTATTTTCTCTCAGTGTACACGTTCAGGTTTACTTCAAAGGGAGCCACTGCAGGATGGTGAGGTGGCGGGGCTGGGAAGGCGAGGGAGGGAGGTCAGTGATGGACTGTGGAAGGCAGCAGACGCCAGTCTTTATCAGAGTTTGAAAGAAGAATGAAATGGCTCTATAGTGTAGTCATACATAGTAGATCAAGTATTTTCAGCCAGACCTGTTGATTCTGAGTTAGATCTATTTTAAAAGCAGATTCCAACCCGTTGGTTGTTCTCTCATTCTGCCAGCAGGTTAGTTTGTATTTATCGAAACCGTGCACTGCTTTTATTTTTTTATTTTTATTTTTTTTTAAATATTTGTTTTAAGATTTTATTTATTTGACAGA
Source organism: Mellivora capensis (assembly GCA_004024625.1). Taxonomy (NCBI): domain Eukaryota; kingdom Metazoa; phylum Chordata; class Mammalia; order Carnivora; family Mustelidae; genus Mellivora; species Mellivora capensis. The sequence goes on along the minus strand of PISX010030063.1, from coordinate 1,464 downwards.
CAGAGATCACAAGTAGGCAGAGAGGTAGGCAGAGAGAGAGGAGGAAGCAGGCTCCCTGCTGAGCAGAGAGCCCGATGTGGGGCTCGATCCCAGGACCCTGGGATCATGACCTGAGCCCAAGGCAGAGGCTTCAACCCACTGAGCCACCCAGGAGCCCCGTGCACTGCTTTTAAATTAGGTTCCTTATCCATTCATTCAAGTAAGTATTAAGTGTCTGTTTCCTGACAGGCCTTGATGCTAGGCTTGGAGCAGGTGTGTCTGTGCGCGGCTGCACCCCTGCATGCCCCTGCGGGCATCTGCGGGGAACGAGGCTAGAGGTGGAGGGAAATGACAGACCTGCCACTGGCCTGGAGGGTCACAGTCCTTAATACCTATCATGTTGTCTTCATTTACAGAAGTATTTTGTTTACATTTTTCTCTGTCCCACATGAAGAGAGTGACGGTACTCTTATCTCATTATATGCATCAGAAACAGGATGTAATCTCATCTAATTTTGTGCCAGCAAATAATTTCCCTGTGGTGTTTTCAAGCAACCCCATAAAAAGATTCAAACAGAGAGACTCAAGAAAAATATAGAAAATCTAAACGGAAAAAAGCGAGACGACGTTCCTGTCAGCATTTGTATTTGAAAACATTCTCCTGTCTAGGAGCCGTCCAAACCGTGCACGTCTCCGGTGTTATCTTAGGTAAACAGAGTAGAATTCAAGGAGCAGGACTCCTGTCCCTCAGCGCGCTTCCTCCGCTGAGGGTGCCGGTGAGCGGCACCTGCCAACTTTGCTTGCCTGCGGGTAATTGTGTATCAGATTACCAATCTGATTATCGTAATTTAAGGATTGTGACCATATTTCTTAAATTCAGACAGTGTGCAAATCTGAGGGTTTTTTTTTTTGCAAATCTGAGTTTTTAAGAATAAAAATATTGATTTTATGCAATTCCATAAACTTCCTGAAACAGGAGAAAAATATTAATTTTCTTAATGCTGTAAATTTATATTGATTGCTTGTGCAGCAAACTGCTGCATAAATCTTTATTAGAAAATTAAACTAATCAAAGAATGAGAGAGAGAGTGCATGTGTTAAATGGTGAGCAGGCAATAGTGAAATTAAATGGTGCCACACACTGAGGGGATATTACTATTTAGACTTTATTAAATACAAATTTGGGCTAGGGAACAGAGACTCAAGAGTAAGGGGACAAGGGAAATACAAATCAAACCCACAATGACATGCCACCTTACGCCAGTCAGAACGGCTAAAATGAACAGGACAGGAAACAACGTGTGTTGGAGAGGATGTGGAGAAAGGGGAACCCTCTTACACAGTTGGTGGGAATGCAAGTTGGTGCAGCCACTCTGGAGAACAGTGTGGAGGTTCCTCAAGAAGTTAAAAATAGAGCTTCCCTATGACCCTGCAATTGCGCTACTGGGTATTTACCCCAAAGATACAGATGTGGTGAAAAGAAGG
>PISX010030062.1:0-19184 GCA_004024625.1 Mellivora capensis | reverse complement strand
GAGAGAATGTTCTCATGGAGCCAGACTGTCTGGTGAGGGTGATACTCGGGGATGGTCCACCGTAAGTGGCTGGAGGTAGGAAAGGCACAATCTGGTCCTCCAGGAGAACCAACGGAAATAACTAGTGAGGGAAGGAAGACCAAGTTCTAGCCCAGGGTTTCTCAACCTTGGCACCTTTCACATTTAGGACTGTAACCTAATCTCAGATGTGGCATCCCTTCAGGTTTGCCATATTCCATTTGTTAGATGCAACTCACTACGTCTAGGGGAGGACTTTATACAGGCTCGGGTACCCGCGAGTGGGGATGCTTAGGAGCCCTTTCAGAAACTGACTACACAGAGGAGTTATTGGAGCACCTTGACCTTGAGAACCACTCACACTGGGAAAAATGTATTCCTGTGTCAAGGTGTTGCCTGACCTGTGTGGGCAACGAGAGCAGATCGGCTATACAAAAAGGAGTTATGACGTCGGCCTCCTCCAGTGTTAAATGCTGTGGTCTCTGGGATTGGCTGTATGCCTTCACTCCATCTGGCTCATCCCCTCATTAACACATACATTAATAATGTTCGGTCTCTCATCCTCAGCTGTATCTCAGGGCCTGGGACAGGCTAGTGCTGAGTCTGTTGTAAATGAAACTAAACTTACACGTGCCATCTATTGTTCTAGCAAGGGGACAGGGACGCCACTTTTCCCATTAGATTCGGCTTTCTTTGATGAGGAAGCTTCCCACTGGGCTGGAGTGGTAGGAAACACCAGTGGGGTGGGGCGGCAGCAGGGAAAGGCCCTGGGCCCAGGGTTGGGTACAGCTGGCTTGGCCTCTCCTGAGTGGGACAGAAAGAACATAAATACAGAGCAGGAGTGTCTCCACTATTGAGATGGCTTCTATTCTCAGAGGAATAAACACTGAATGTTTAAATGGTTTAGTTTTGTTTTGCTTTGCTTTGCTTTTTTGGAAGGAAGTTCTTGGATCCTCGGAGTGTCAGGTAGTACTGGAAAAGGACCTCTTGGAAGAATTCCTCACCCCTTTGTAGTAGATACCTGGATTGACTTTTCAACCTCCATTTTATCCTTCTTATACTTGAAGAGGTTGGAAAGCCAGTTGGATGCGTTCATATGATTTGAAAGAAAAAAGCAAAGTAGAGGTCATTTCTCTGGCTTCTGGTGGTCACTGCAGCTTAGGAAAGTTGGGATTTTCTTGCTCTGGGTCTCAATGTCTATTCTCCGGGATCCTAGATGCTGGCAAACAGTGGTGGTAGTGCCAGCTTTTTGATAGGACTTGTTGATTCTTGGACCGTAGCTTTGGGAGGGCCTCCTGTCCCCTGCTATGGTGGTGACGCCCCCTCAAGGTGTGTTTAGCACAGGGGCGCCTTCCGAAGCAGTAGCTTCCCTACTGGGTCAGCTCTGTATTGCTTGGAAGTCATCCAAGAAGCCCAGCCTAGAACCTGCTCCTTCAGCCTTCACAGCTATTTTGTAAGCACTCAGTTGTTTATATTAAATTCTATCCTGCTTAAAATAACTAGAGTGATTTCCGATTGCTGTATTTAAACTGATACATATTTTGTCATCTGAAGTCCACCATTTTAAAGCCCTCTCTTGGGAACTCTAAGCTATTAATTTGCCATTGTCTCCGACATAAACAAAAATAGAAAGAATCCAGGAAGTACGGAGCCTCGGGTACCAGCCCAGCCCAGCCCAGCCCAGGGCTAACTTTCTTCCCTGCGAGCAGCCCTCCTGACTCGTGAAATGATTCTCTTCCTTGTATTCCCCAGCTGTGAACTCTATACTTCTAGTAGGCTATCTAGATCTCAAAGGCAGAGCAGGAAACTCCAGGTGCCTTCCATGGAGGGTCTAGGCTGATGTCCCAGGGGTCCCACTGGCTACTCCCTCTGCCCATGCGCAGGACTGAGTGCAGCTCCTCTTTGGGCATGGGAGGGAATCTATCTGCCCTGGGAAGACAAAACCAGCAAAGTCAATGTCAGCAACCGAGTCTCTACCTTTTTACTTGAAAACACAGTTATGTCCCAAGTTTCTTGGAACACTTGAAAATACTAAGAATGGACATAAAGGTTGAGTTATTTTAAGGAGTAAAGGAGTCTTAAAGAAATGACCAGCCAGCCCTGAATCCCAGCCACACATGTATGTAAAGAAATACAACCTTTAGCATACACTGCTCAGCCTCTTTGGGCCTCAGTTCCTCATCTATAAAATGGAGCTACCACTTTGCAGGATTAGTGCAAAGATCAAATAAAGTTATCTGACTCCTAATAAATGTTGAATGGTAGTTCCTTTCTCTCAAGTCCATCCCCTAAGAACGGAGCCAGTCTCAGAATCAGGTTCTGATCGCTAGCATTCAGGAGATGGAAGGGGCTAGCATGGTGCTAGGGAGAGAGATGGCAGGAAATAAATGTTTGCTAAACTAATGGATTAATTGCTGAAGAATGTAAATGTAATTTAATAATTTTACAACCCCCATGAAACTCAAAAGCTTGGGGCAACTCGCCAAAGTCACATAACTAATTGGTGACAGGACCAGAAATCAATATAGAAAGCTTACTTCCCAATCAGTCTTCTCTGCCCGGACGCATTTTTTTTTTATAAAGCCATATACAGTTCTCAAAATGATTTGTAGGCAAACTAGCACTGATTTATGGAAAGCAAATCATAAATTATTCTCAAATACTCATTTCTCAGCATCTGAGACTCATTTTACATGAAGCAGGAATTCAGATTTCCTATTGAAAATCACTTCAGGGACCAAGGATTACAGAGCCCATTTCCCCAAAGCAAATGTTCCCCACCTCTCCACATCACACTGGAAAAAAGATGCCGAGTGTGAGCAGAGCAAAGCGCTGGATGCTGGAATGCGGAGGGGAGGGAGGGAGGCCTTTGCGCCCTGTGCTCTAACGATCTTTCAGAAACTTTCTCCTTTCAGGAAGTGAGAGGAGTGAACTTGAGATCTGGACAAGGACATCCTTAGTGATACAAAAATATTATGGGTCGGCAACCCGAACTACCATGATTCACAACAGCAAGTCCCATTAAGCAAATAGGGTCACAGAGAGAGAAAGAAGAGAGGGCATGATGAGAAGCAACAAACACTCAAGGAGGAATCGCGAGGTTCGGAGAATGGGCAGCTCCAGAGAAAGTTGTCATTCATTGTAAGTGAAAACAATCCAGAAGTTTAGGAATAATAGGATCATCGCACTGGCTTATTTTTCTCATCTATACCCAACGTATCTCTTCTCCCTGCAACTCCCAAGGCAGATTCTTCTTGTGGACGAATTAGGCTGGGTGAAGAGAACAGGATTCTTGCCCATAATTTTTTCAGCATATCTAGTTGATTTATCTGTTGATACCACTGTGTTATGGCAGTTAAAACACTGCAACATTAGAACAAGCTGGAACAGACATCAGGCATTCATAAAAGCCATATGAAAACCACATGTAGGAGACGTGGGAGAACCGGTCCAGATAAGAAAGTGGATGCAAACATTTGCAATCCTTTGCTCAAAGCTGAAGTCAAGTGGAGCACTTGGCTGCAGAATTGTAAACACCGTGCTGGAATTTGGGGATCATCGCCTCATGGGATCCTGGAGATGGAGGTCATGCTTTGGGACAGGTGGATGGCCAAAGCTGGGAGGGTCAACACCTTTCATCTCCTACTGGGAGAACCACTACTGCCCAACAGGAAGTTTGTAACACTCCTCTTGTCCAATCTCACCCGCTTTGAATCTGTGTCCCTCTCAGTCTTTTAGGGAGAAATTGGAGCCTTTTAGTCGTTCTCTGGCTAGAAAACCAAAATTTTTTCATTTTCTTAGGAGGTAGCCTAGATGGATTTATTGTCAGATTGGAGGTAAACTCTGTTGGTTTCTAGGTCTGTGACCTTGGATACAATCCAAACCTTTCTTCAGGGTCCTGATCTGCAAAAATGATTGTGATAACCACTCACTCACATACGTCAAGGAGAGAAAGAGGAAGTGTTTCCACAACTGGACAAGGAGGCTGGGACTGACAGTGCAGAGTTCCTGAAACTTGTGTAACATATAAACTTTTGAAGTTGGTGGGGGAACCCTCCTAGTAGCCTAAGAAAATGCCCTCAGATGTGGGACACGGTCTCATTTTGAGATTCACAAACTAAGCAATGAGTGTCTTATTTTATATATTAAAAAGAAATGCTTCCATTTCAAATGATCACTAAGATTGGTAAAAGCAGTTTTTAATGTAAATAGGTAAAATGAGATGATTTTAAAGATCATCATCAGGGGCACCTGGGTGGCTCAGTGGGTTAAAGCCTCTGCCTCCGGCTCAGGTCATGGTCCCAGGGTCCTGGGATCGAGCCCCGCATCGGGCTCTCTGCTCGGCAGGGAGCCTGCTTCCTTCCTCTCTCTCTGTCTGCCTCCCTGCCTACTTGTGATCTCCGTCTGTCAAATAAAATCTAAAAAAAACCAAAAAACAAAAAATCACCATCAAAGCAGAAAACACAAAATGTTTGAAATGGTGTAAGTCTGGGCTCCCCAAGGATGAAGCATACACCAGTCCTTGGTTAAGAAACACTGGCAGGGCAGTTAGGTAGGCAGGAGTCAGATTTGAATCCTGGCTCTGCCATTTACTAGCTGTGTGATTTGGGGGCATGGAACATAATCTCTCTAAAGCCCCCATTTCCTCATTTCAGATTACTGGGCCCAAAAGTCCTGATTAAAGGTGAGAAAACCTCCTGGAATCCTACTCTACAAACGAAATCATACAGGAAAGAAATTCTCGTCGAGGGGTCATAAAGCAGAGGGTCAGGGCCAGCTGTGGAAGCTTGGGCACACTCCTGACCCTCTCTGAGCCTCAGGCCCCTCCTGGAGGCCAGAGGGCTGTCATCTCTCCAATCCTCTCTGCCTTGCCCAGCTGCCTGGTGGATCAGTATGTCTGTGTGAAGGAGCCTGCCCTGCAAACAGCAGAACAGCAGAAAAGCCCCACACAGAACAGAACTTCTCCTAGAAACAGGATGCTTTGACATTGCTCAAGGCTTAGAAACCACCATCCGTATCTGGAAAATCGAACCCATCTTGAGGTTAGAGCTCTGGTTTATGAGCCTCTGCTTCTCGTGCCAGCAATGAGCTCAGCCGAAAGTGCCATTAACTACGCGCTGCTGGGGTGGGTTCCCTGTCAAGAACCTTTTTATCAGTCAGCTGGCTGTGAAAAGCCAGATAGGGCTTAAATAAAGCCATTACCCAGAGAGCGCAGCGGCCCTGCTTCCCAAGGCTCTGTCACCCGCCGGCCCTCTCAAGACCGAGGTGAAACTCTCCTGAGGTCCGGAGTGTCGCCCTCCCAGGCTGCCCTGCAATCCACGGTACCCAGAAGGAATAAGTGAGAGGTGAGGGGCCTCCCTAAGGGGTTTACCTGCTCATTCTCCATCCTTCCTCGCCTTTCTTTTGCCTCTTTTGCCCCTACTGGTGAGGCACACGTGAGGATAGATGGGGGTCCATAGAGGACAGCCCGGAGCCATCTCTTTCCAACCTCCTAGAAATGATCTGAGGATAGTCAGCTCATATTTCAGGCCATGTTAATTCAGGTATCTGTGTGGGCCAGGAGCTGAGACACAGGTTTTTATACAACATTGTTCCATCTTCACTAGCATCCTGAAACGTTAGACTTATTATTCCCATTTCACAGCAGGGTTGGGGGGCAGAGGAGAAACCAATATTCTCCACAGAGGCCTTTCCAATGTCATGCTTCTGGGTCTACAGCATCACTCGTGACTTTTGTCACTCTGTGGCTCCTCAGAGAGAGCCCCCTGATGCGAGGAGGATGGCGCTAGTCCACACCCCCCCCCAACACTGCTGTGCTCTGGGGCCTCCCCATCACTGGTCTGGGCCAGTTTAACTTCCGTCCATGTGTAATGTGCTTGTGGGTTTCTCTGAGAGAATACACGTGTATTCTCTATACTTCATGAAGCGCTGCATGCCCAGGAAGATGGTTCTCAAAGTCCCAGAGAACACTGTGAGCTCCTCACTCAGACCATTAGTCATTTTCTGGTTGAAACAGGTGTTGTGCTAGCATCCAGTGAAGAGCTGCGGACAGTGCCCAGTGTGTGCTCTTGATTTTGGAGTTCAGGCGGATCATATCCACCTGCCCTCATACAGAGCAAGTTGCAGTCAGGAATTTGGTGGTCCACCATGACCTACAAACTATGATAGAGAGTTCATGTATCTCTCTGCCTGCGCTGTACCTCTGGCTGTATGATGAGAGCACTAGCTCTTTGAACCTCGGTCTCTCTCTAAAATATAGTTGGTAGTCGCTACCTTACCTTATAGGACTGTCGTAAAGATAAAGTAATAGAAAGTATGTGAACACACTGGCACGGTGCCCAGGATGTTGGGGAATTTCAGTGGGTGTTTACTCCTTTATGTGTTCATCTTGAAGACCCGGTTAGGTCCACACACATCATGCTACTGCTGTTCACAAAGGAGGACCTCGCAGGCTTGCAGAACAAGAAGGGCTTCACTGCCCATGTGTAGATCTGTGGGGAAACCATTATCAGAATTGCTGCTAATGTCCACAATAGCCAAACTATGGAAAGAGCCTAGATGTCCATCAACAGATGAATGGGTAAAGAAGATGTGGTATGTATATTCACATTCAATGGAATGGAATGAATGATATATTCAATGGAATACTATGCAGCCATCAAAACCCCAAAATCTTGTCATTTGCGATGACGTGGATGGAACTAGAGGGTATTATGCTAAGCAAAATAAGTCAATCAGAGAAAGACAACTATCCTATGATCTCTCTGATATGAGGAATTTGAGAGGCCAGGCAAGGAGGCTGTGGGGGTACAGAGAGAAAACATGAAACAAGATGGGACCAGGGAGGGAGACAACCCAAAAGAGACTCTTAATCTCAGGAAACAAACTGAGGGTTGCTGGAGGGAAGTGGGGGGTGGGGGTAGGATGGCTAGATGATGGACACTGGGGAGGGTATGTGCTATGGTGAGTGCTGTGAAATGTGTAAGCCTGATGATTCACACACCTGTACCCCTGAAGCAAATGATGCATTATATATTAATTTAAAAAAAAAAGAAATGCTGCTGAAAAAAATGTCTATCCTAAGAAAGATATTTAGAGAATAATCACCAGTAGGTATTCTGCATCTGACCCCCCAAATAGAAGAAACCCAAGAACACTGCCATTTGTAGCCAACTGCTTGCTTGGACAGCAAATGTTGCCAGGATTATTAACCCAGTTTCATTGGGATAGTTAAGCAATGGCAGTTTCCAAAGGAAATTTCCTGATTGCCAAGAATTGCTACTTTGATGGAGAACTGAGTCTCACTATCTAATCCACCTGGCCAGTAGCAGCTAACTTCCCATAGTTGTCTTTCCCAGATATGGACTAGACATCCAGCCAGATGAACTTACTGACTGAAGTAAGTGATAGGATCACTAAGTCCAGGGAAGAGCTTCTTCTGAGAAGCCATACTTGCTTCTCCGCTCATCCTCTTGTCAGTTTCCAAACAAACTCTGACCTTAAAAGGCAGGCAGAATTTTATCCAGGAAGAGAACACAATTTTACTTCCAGATCCCTGGACTTAAGGTTTTGATTGTGATTCCAAGTTCCACATGTTCCTTTTAGTACTCTGCATTTGATTCATTCATATGTTTGAAGAAAAAAATGAAGAGTGAAAACAAATGGGCTGGAGGATCTTAAGAGAAGGATAAAGTACTGTAGGAAAACAAATGAAAGAACAAAATACAGAAGATGAGGAAAGCAGAGACAGCATTTAAGATGCAACCTTGAAAAATAGGTAGAATTTGGAAGTGTAGAAATGGAAAGGAAGTGCATTCTCGGGCCAGTGGGACAACATGAAGACACAGGAGCCGAGCACTCACAGGATCTTACAGGGTAAGGAGTGGACTCTGCAGTACACCGTATACACAAACAAGCTTCTTGCTGCAGCCTTGTTCCCAGAAGACGGCACATTTATGGTGGAGACTGGGAGGAGAACCAGAGTATGGCACAGACTAAGTGGTGCTCACCCCTATTTAGCTTTCTTTCTCTTCCGAACACAGGGAGGATTTGACATCCCCACCACCCCGGTAGTTAGGTGGGGCCATCTGACTAATTCTGGCCAGTGCATTGTGTGTAGATGTGGTAAGTGTCACTTCCTGGCCAAAGCAATTGTCAGTGCAATAATGTCGAGCATCTCTTCCCCTGCCATATCAATTGAAAAGGTTATATGTACCAAATAGTGTGTCTATAAAACAATGGAGGCTACTTATATATGGATAGCTGAACTGTTACATAGAAAGTTAGTGGCTCAGAAAGTCTCCTAGTTCTTAACTGAACTTTTAATAAGCAGGAAATAAACCCCTGGTGTTAAGCCACCGAGATTTTAGAAATATTTGTTATGGCAGCATAACTTCCTTTATCCTGACAAGTATAACGAGTCTCAAAAGATACTATGAGTCTTATGAATGCCACACTGGACTTAATAGGTTTACTTGATTCTCCGAGGATACCGATCCCAAGCATCCTTATGGCCAGAGAAAGAAATCACCAGTCCATCTGTTCCAGGCCTTTGGTACACACAGATGCCTTCCTAGTTCTAGACAGGAAGGATTCTGTCCAAGATAGCAGCATTACCAGGGTTCTGTGGCTTTATTTAGAAGCAATGATAAAGGAAGATACTGTTGACAATCCCTAAAGCGACACTGAGATTTGGATAACTTGCACAATGACCTCATAGTAGCTTTACGTAGTAATAATTATGATCATTTAGTAAATTACTGAGATTCCAGTGTGTTGGTGGACACCTTACAGCCAATTTCACCCTTCACACTAATCCTGAAACATTTAGATGATTATCCCCAATTTGCAGATAAGAAAATAGGCTCGCAAAAGGGACATGACTTGCCCAAGTTCATCTAAGTCGGTTAGAGGACAGCTAAGATCCAAACCCAGATATGTCTGACTCTGAACCCAGGCTCTTTTCATGGGGCTATCTTGTCTATTAAAGTTCATAGGAAGGGTAGATAAAAATAGAACCTTACCCAGAATCATTCATCTTTACTCTAACAGGGGGATAAAGTGAAGTGTGCTAGAGATAGTAATCACTAAATATTCATTTCCTCCTCTACATCTCCCAGCATCCCCTGAGATTAGTACCAGGGCATATGACTAGTTTTGGCCAATGAACTCTGAGCAAAAGTGACATGTGTTATTTTTAGGCTGAGATAATTAAAGGCCAGTGGTTTCTTCCATCCCTCTCTGCCCCTGTTCACCTGGGAGGCCATATAATCCAGTTGGTGTGAGTACAAGATAGAGGAGAGGAGAACTTCTAGTCCTTCATGAAATTTGATGTACATGAGATAAAAGCCCTAATATGTAAGGCCCAGGCATCTGCCTTTTAGAGATTTTGGACCATAGGTAAACAGAGTTTTGGACCATAGGTAAACAGAGCAGGATCAGTCCTAATGGTTCATGACACATCTTGATCATTGGTCCTTGCATGCATGGCCCACGTTTTCATTTACTATTTAGTTAGTTATTTTAAAGAATGTATACATTCATGAAACCATCTCTCTGAACTTTAAGACCTTGACAATAACCTTCCTCTGACTACATGGTCCTTCTACTAACTCCTTCTCCTGCCTTCTGTCACACATAGAAACCATCACTCTAAATCCTGTATTCTTCATTCTTTCATTTTCCTTAACATATGGTTTGATTGTATCTGTGTGTTTTCCTAAAACATGTGTATGTGTGTGCATACATAGTATCCATTCTCCCATCTGCAAGACATAGTTATGAAAATTAAACCAGATCATGTAAGTTGGGTGCTTATATCAGGCCCTGACGTAAAGTAGGCATTGACTTGAATGCTAGTTTTCCTTTTATTTCCCTTTCCTCAGTAGTCAGTTTTCTCAGAGATATTTTATAAAGGGAGCGGTGTCATAGTATGATTTGAAATATCTAAGGAAAATTATGTAACTTACAAAGCAATATCACTAAGAAAATGGCAGAATCCATATCAGAAGCAAAAAACACTTCCGGTCTAAGAAAGGTTTTCACTTTCTACATGTTTGTTTTAGCAAAAGCAAAAATCTGACTTCTTTCCCGGTTGGAGAGCAGAAGCTCACAGGATAACTAACACTGCATCTCCTCCTGGATGGCTGGGGGGCCTGGGGGAGCCAGTCAGCCGCAGCAAGGACACAAGACCTTGGGGGAAAGTGGACCTTGCCAGGTTTAACCCTTATGATACTCCAAGAAGAGAATGCAGCTTCAGATTGAAGGGAGACACACTTTTACATGTGGGAGAGGAATGCTGCAAGAGAAAGTAGCTCTGAAGGGTGAGGAGGTTTCCCCAAGACTTATTTCAGATAATAATAAATAATAAGTTATTCCTAGGAGGAGCACAAATTAGAGAGCAGCTGAGGAGCATGACTACCTGCCCAGTGGCTTATCCAAGTATCTTATTCTTTAAAAGCAACGTAGAAGAGAAATGTTCGATATGAAAGAGTAGATTAGATCAGCAGACTCACACAAAGAATACTTAAGACTGGGAATTCTAGCCCAGAATCCCTACCACCCGTCAGTGGAGTGACCCAAGTGAGATTCAGTGACTTTGATGAGGGGAAAGAGAAAACTAGGTCAGTGGATGGAGGGCTTTCAGTCAGGGAGCAGATGAGGCTAGGGCTGCTCACTGTCCAGTATGGAAGCCATTTCCACATTCACCTGGGCATTTTCTTAATCATTGCTTATAGTAAAACAAATAATTTCAATATTTTTTGTTATTGTCGCTGATAAGATCCACATGATAGGTACCTATGTATCAGAATTATTCCAGCTTGTTAAATTCCTTTTCTGCATGAGAAGAAATGACAACACAGCCTTGTAAAGAATTCTTCATAGCAGTGCTACCACAGGAGCATTCCCACTTAGCTGCCATTGCTACCAAATGTCCATTCCCCCTTCAGTTCCTAGGAGATAGCTCTGGAGATCAGATTTATCAGCCAGTGAGGGCCAGAGCAAGGACCAGATGCCATGCTGTCCTAGCCTAGACCAAGTGGATTAGAAACAGCAGCAATGTATTGCTCAGTTCTGGAGGCCTGAAGTTCAAAATCAGAGGGCCAGCATGACTGGGTAAGGACCTTCTTCGGGGTTTCTAGATTTTTCCTTGTATCCCTGCATGGCAGAAGGGGCGAGGGAGCTCTGGGTACTAACCCCACTGTGGGGGGTCCACTCTCATGACTTCAGCACCTCCAGAGGCCCATCTCCTATATAGCATCAGATTGGGGGTTAAGATTTCAACATACAGATTTAGGGGGCAGTGACACAAAATTTTAAACCATAGCACATGTCTAAACCTCCTATCAATCTTCCATTTCATGATGTCAGAAGAACAAAAGTATTTGCCTGAAGGTTCCTCCTTCTCACCCTCAAAATCAGATTAGAATGAAAGCCAAGGTAGGAGAGGACAGAAGACCTAGATCCTCCTGGCCACCAAAGTCAGCACCCTCAGCGGGACTGTCCAAAGGTGGCTTTTTCAGTCCAACTGAACAAGTTTCTGTTGAGGGCTTTCTGTGTGCCAGCCATGAACTAGACCGGTAAAGATCTTAGTATCTGGTAAAAACAGAAACCTATAAATGCCTCAGAAAAAGTCTCTCATCCCTTCACTTTACATTCATACCAGATTCTGTTTTGATTCTAAGTTTTTGAGTGTTTTGATACTGAGGGCTGGCAGGAATCTAGGAAAACATTTTTCTATTCTGCATCAGAGTACAAGTTAGTATGGAGCGATCCAGACAGGGCAGAAAGAGCATTCTAGTTCCTGGCAATTAGGAACTATTTAGCCTTGGGCCAGTCGCTTCACTTCCGGGGTTGCCAGATTCAACAAATAATACATCATGTCCAGTTAAATTTCAATTTCAGGTAAGCGATGAATGATTTTTAGAATAGGTATGTCCCAAATATTTCACAGAGTATACTTACACTAAAACTGATTCATCGTTTATCTGAAATATGAGTTCAACTGGGCATCTTTTAGTTTATCTGGCAACTCTGTTCACTGTTTTGAGTCCCTTTCTTCATCTGTAAAATGGAGGGTTAAAAAAAAACCCACCTTGACTGTATAATGAGGATTCAGTTAGATAGGGTATGGGAAGCTTTGGCATATAGTAGGTCCTTGATAAGTAATAGCTGACCCCATATTCCTATATCCTTGCGACAGACACCAGATAGTAAAAGGGACTTGGATTCTTTCCTAGCTTCCTGGGACCTAGATTAGCCAGATTTGGGAAAGAAAACAGAGATCCTTCGGTTCAGCAACTCCACCCATGCAGGATTTTTTAACAGAATGTGTAGTTTAGAAATGAAGGTCAAGGCTTATACCAACAGCTATTAGGGGGCTGCCCCTATGTGAGCCTAGAGGAGTGACTTCTGCGCTAAAGAAAGTAAACTTAACCCACAGGTAATCAACATGCCTTTAAAGTGGACTCACAGGCCACTTGATGCCACAAAAAAACCCAGAAATGCAGGTGGGTGTGACAAGGTTATCAAAAATGGGAAATGAAAAACTGTAGATTTTGGAGATTTTTACTTCCACACAAAGGAGCAATAGACCCAGGGATGGAGGTCTGTTCCCAAAAGAAAAGATCTGGGTTGTGCCCTGCTCAGACTGTGCTCCAAACACTCTGCTCAGCAAAGCCCACAAAACAGTGTGGTTCTTGCCCATCTTGAGAAGAGGAGGGGAGGTCGTAGAAGAACCAGAACTTCAGGGGAGAGGAGAGTCACTGCCTTCCTGCCCCAGAGAGACTCTGAGGCTATGTGCTCATTCCATGAAGTTGCGAAGTGCATGAGTTGGCACCAGAACCTATCCTGAGTCACCCGGGCAAATAAAGCTACCCACCTGTGTTCCGGAAGCACCCTACCATGTAAGGTTGTGGAGGAGGGGAATTCCATTTTCTCAGATCCGTGGTGTCCCCTGAAGGGTCATGTTGTTGTCAACCATAGATATTAATTTGTCGTTCTCAGGTATCCATGGTTACATGTGACCAAAAGCCAGAAGGCTGGCTGGCATAATGTTCTGAGGTATGCTTGTGCAAGCTCTACCTGAAAGACATCATCAGGCTGGGGACATTTTCTACAAAATTTATCCTGCAACAATAAACCAACTTAGAGAAATGAAGTGTGTGGAGGAGGGAAGGGGATAGCGCTTGGCTCCCTTCTGGAATAAGCTTAAAGTTGGAAGAATTGTCATTTCAGGCAGCGGTTCCCCAAGTGTGACGCAGAGACCCCTACAGTCCCTGAGACACTTTCAGGGAGTCCATATGGTCAAAATTATTTCCAGAATAATTCTTGGGTGTTACCTACCTTCTAAAGCTCTCTCACAGGTGCTCTAGAAATCACTAGAGATTTCTAGAGCTTCTGTGACATAGCTACAGTTATCTAAAAAGGCTTTTAAAATTTTAAATTTTAAAATACTTCCCACACTTCCCAGTAAATATCTATATGAAGCCAGATTTTCTTTATACAGTTTAACCAAAACAATAGGTGGCAATACAATGCATAAAGACGCTGATGTGAGAACACCACTGTCTTCTACTAAGTTAGGTATTACAGAGATTTGTGAAAATGAAGCAAAACAAAGCCATTCTTACCACTAAACATTTTTAGGACTCCACAGTTATTTTTCATAAAAAATGTTTGCTTTTTTTCATATATGGTGGGCTTATTTTTGTTCTTAAGTGAATTAATAACTATAAATTTCTTGGTTTTAATTTCCAATATGTAAATTATTGGTAGTTATATATCTGCATAAAAGAAAGTGACTTGGGGCCTTCCATATTTTTTAAGAGTGTAAAGTTGTTTGGAGACTAAAGCGTTGGCTTAGGGGAAACAAAACAGTGAAGAATTATGAAAGTACATGTAATTTATAAGGAAAACTAGATGAGTCCTTTTGGAGTTGGGGACTGCATTTTTTGGATTTGTTTTGAGTGCCCTCAAGGGATACAGGTAGGACCCAGAAGGAAAAGCCAACAGTGAATTTCAGCCCAAGAAGAACTCTACAGTGCCTGGAGCAATGCCAAGACAAGGGATAGCCTTGACAAGGAGTGAGCTCCCCATCCCTGGAAGAATATAAACAGAGCCTGGCAAACCATCTAGCAAGGATATTCCAGACAGAAAGTCAAGTAGTAGAGGAAGCTGGGGTAGGGGTGGGATGTGATATCGATATCTAAAGGCCACTTAAGAAAGATCCCTTACAATCTGAGCATCTAACTTTAGGAAAGACCTAAAATGATTTTCATAAAAGTCAAAAGACTTTTGGTTCAACCCTAAGCATGGAGTTGCTCCCTGTTAAGACAGGGCACTAAAAGGAATGATTCTACCAAATTGCCTTGTAATAATCCCTCGCATTTGCAATGGGCTTTGTAGCTGACACAACTCTTCACTTGCTTTATTTATTGCGATGCTCTCAACTGCCCCATGAACTAGATACATCATAGACAAAACTCCCAGAGGCACTGTGAGTTGCCCCAAATGACGCAGCTGTTGAATGCCGTATCCTTCTGGCGTCAGGCACGGTATCTCAGCCGCCTCCCTGCTGGTCTGAGCACTGGGCAAGCACCCAGAGTCAGAAGCCCAGCTCTGACATCTGCTCACTCCTCCTCATGTGGCTTCTGCATAATGAAACTATTTACCTAGCTCGGCTCCTGCCAGGGAACCCGGTGCCATGTTCCTGCTCCCACAGGAGTCTCTAACCCCCTCCTCCCTCCCTCCCCTCCCCTGCGAATTCCTTCCTAGGGAAACACTGGACTCTTGAGAGGCCTGAACTGTTCAACTCTCTCGGGCACGCTAATGAGTTGTTTTAAGCTGTGTGCAAGTTTAATGTGCAGGAAACTGCCAAGGTGAGCGATCGCAGCCCAGGCGTGCAGGCGCGAGGTGCCGCCCGTCTCGGTGCAGCATGCCCTCTGCTCGGATGTTACCACCTCTTTTGAGTGGCACTTCCACCCTGCAGCCATCCCTCCTTGGGCAGGGATCCCATCAGATTTTACAAGCCAGGCAGGGTCAGACCTGGTAAAAAAACGTGAATGGGAATGCCCAGAACAACAAAGGCAGCGGGCGGTTCCCCTTGAGAGACCTCGAGCTGAGTCACGTGCTGGCACTCACAGGCCTCGGAAGGGAGAGCAGGGAGCGTGCCACCAGCGGACCCCAATAAGGCAGACTTCCTGGAGGGCAGACCCACTGCAGGATCCCAGAGCTTTAAAGACAGTTCTTGAAGAGAGACTTTAGTTTTGACGGTTTTCAAACAGCTACACAACCAAGATGTGGGCTTGGGACTTGGGACTATTTCTAGAGCAGGGATGGGCCAACTTTTTCTGTAAAACAGTAAATATTTGAGGATTTGTGGACCCAGTGGTCTCTGTTGCAACTGGGCCACTCTGCTGTCATAGGGTGAAAGCAGCCATACACCACACATAGATGAATGAGGCGTATCCCAATGACATCTTATGTCTGGACCCTGCAATGTGAATTTGCATATAATTTTCACATGGCATGGAATGTTCTTCTTTTGATTTTTAAAAAACATTTTAAAATGTAAAAACCATCCTTAGCTCATGGACTGTCGAAAACACCCAGGCTGGATTTGGCCTATGGGCTGCAGTTTCCTATCTTCTGCTCTGTGGCAATTCTTCTCAAACTATATGGTAAATAACCAGCTTTTTTTTTTTTTTAATTTCCAAGTATTCCCAGTTAAATACTTCTGTAAATTTATATCAAAATGGGCTGCTATAAAAAGGAAAAAGAACAAATAAGCTACAAAATACAAGTCCACTGAAAAGTGATAGCAACATTTCTAATGCCTAGTCTGCCATTGAACTTAAGGGAACCAGGGACTGGCCCACGTGGGTGTGACCCACACTGTGGGGGACCCTATAAATCTAAAGGAACTGCTTCGTTGGTCTACAATCAATTAGTGCATCAATTATTTAAATTATCATCTGGTGTTTTTGAAGTGCTGAAAACTTCAATCCTGTTTGCCTGTTCTTTTTTTTTTTTTTTTAAGATTTTATTTCTGTTTGTCTGTTCTTAACAAATCTTTTTTTTTTTTTTTCCCATCTTGGGGTTGGCAAAGACATGCTTCTCTAGAAGCCAGATTCTGTCACAATAGACCATGCTATTCGTATTTCTCTGGCTCTGCTCCTAGCTTCTCCGAGCCCTTCAAGTTCCCACCAACCAACCGTCTGGGAGGCCCTATGATTAGCCTCTCCCATGCCCCGTGGTCTGCTGTTCACCTTCTTGCCTGCTCTGGGGCCTCAGTTCGGACATCTGTCGCAGCTTCTACCATTACCACACCACAAAGCATGATGACTGTTCTTCCTTCCTCTCAGGAGACAGCCATTCTGTTCTGCCTTTAAGTGTCCATGTCTATCTTCCTTTGGACCATTCCTAACTTGCTCTCTCCAGGCATTTCTTCCTCCTTCCATGTGTGAATGGTATGCAGAACGGTGGCCTCCCACAGATGTTAACGACAAAATTCTGTACCTCTCAGCATGTTACGTTACATAGCAAAGGGCAATAGAGTTGCAGATGAAATTAGGGTTGCTAACAAACTGACCTTGAGATAACAAAGTAACCTTGAGTTAATTACCTTGGGGGGGGGGGTCAATAAAATCACAAGAGTCCTTGTAAGTGGAAGAGGGAGGCACAGAAGAGAGAACCAGAGAGACAGCAGCCTGAAAAAGACTTGGTTCAAAGTTGCTGGCTCTGAAGATGGAAGAATTAGGCTGGGAGCCGAGGAAGTAGGTGGTCTCTGGAAGCTGGAAAAGACGAATACACGGATTTTCCTCTAGAGCCTCCAGAAGGCATGCAACCCTGCTGATACCTGATGTGAGCCCACACTCGGACTTCTTACCTCCAGAACTTCAAGATAACAGATCTGTGTATTGTTTAAGCCATTAAGTTTGTATTAATTTGTCACAGCACCAATTAAAAACTAATATAGCATACTCTTAATTTGTCCATTTTATCAAAGATGCCAAATCTATTTCCATAAAATTATGTATGATATAAACTTATTAGCACTTTCAAGTTCATAGGATCTATACAGAAAGACCCTCTTTTATTGCTAATATTGATAATTTCCATGTTCTCTCCTGTTATCTTGATCACTTAAATTAATTTTACTGACCCTTTCAAAGAACAAGCTTTTATTTTTTGCTTTTTAAAAATCTGTTTCTGGGGCGCCTGGGTGGCTCAGTTGGTTAACCCACTGCCTTCGGCTCAGGTCATGATCCTGGAGTCCCAGGATCGAGTCCCACATCAGGCCCCCAGCTCCACGGGGAGTCTGCTTCACCCTCTGACCTTCGCGCCTCTCATGCTCTCTCTCACTGTTTCTCTCTCAAATAAATAAATAAAAATCTTTAAAAAAAATCTGTTTCTGTTTAATTTACTTCTAACCTTTATTATTTCCTTCCTTCCACTTATTTTGGGTTAAGTATGCTCTTCTTTTTCATTTAGATAATTTATTTTTTTTTAAGATTTTATTTATTTATTTGTCAGAGAGAGAGAGCGAGCACAGGCAGACAGAGTGGCAGGCAGAGGCAGAGGGAGAAGCAGGCTCCCTGCTGAGCAAGGAGCCCGATGTGGGACTCGATCCCAGGATGCTGGGATCATGACCTGAGCCGAAGGCAGCTGCTTAACCAACTGAGCCACCCAGGCGTCCCATCATTTAGATAATTTAGATAATTGGTTTAGACCCTGTTGAAGACAATTCTCTTTGGGTACCTCTGCACATCTTGTAAGTAAAAGCACTAACTGCCTTGGTTCTGGACCATCTTTTCCAGGATGTTTGTATGGCAAAGGATTATAGAGAATATAATGTCTCCTGACAAAGCAGAAGGCAGGTGTCTTTGCTATTCTGTATAATAAATATAATGTCTCCCTCTCGGTCAAGGTTCCATGGGCTTCTATCCATTATAAAGGATCTAGATTTCCTAAGCTTGGGATTCTTCTGTAATGCCATTTGCTGCATGTTTGGGTGTCATCTGGCCCTTTCTTCATCACCATGTGAGAACTGGGACTCAGGGAATCTTCATAAGTACTTATACTCTGGCTTCCACTATTGCTGTATCAATTGAAGTGCTTTGTTTCTGACCCAAGAGTATTGTGTCTCCCACCAGTATCCAAGAAACTGTGGCAACTCATTTGCTAGCTTGCAAGTAGGGAAAAATCTTGGACCAGTCACAGAACTTATGGACCTTTTTAAAATATAAATATATAAGGCTACTAATTTTCTTGTAAGTATTGTTTTAGCTATATCCCACAAAGTACACATGGGATATTCACAAATAAAGGCTGTATTATGTACCACATAGTATTTGTGTATGTATGTATTTATGTACATCTCGATAACTCACAGGTCCCTAACAGAATCACAAGCAAAGGCCAATCCACCTTGGGCGCCAGTCCCAACAAGGGTGCAGAGCAAGATGGCATCCCGAGATACCTTTTCTACTTAGAGAAACTAGGGTAGTGACCACTCTACTTCTCTGTGACTTTGGAATACAGATGCAATAAATATGCCTAATCCTCATATTTTCTTTTTGTAAAAAATTAACAAAAATAAAGAAGTAACACAGTTCTACTTTGCTAAGTTAAGATGGAAAGAACACGGATTTTGCAGACCTGTAGACCTGTTCTCAGTCCCCATCCCACCTCTCACCCACCTCTCATCCCCGTCTCCTGGGAAACACTGGGAAGAGCGGCACCTATCTCAGGAGTATGGTACAGATGACAGGAGACAGTTTACAGGTATCAGAGGCATGGCGTGGCCCAAGCCAGGTCTGCTCATCCTGCCTACCCTGGGCAAAAGCTAACATCATGCCCATAATCATGAAGCACCGCAGCTCTAGCATCTGTCCCACTGTCCCCTAATACTGCCTCAGTCTCCCCCTCCTACAGCAAAGGCCAGGCATCAGCATGGCCTATCTTGTGCCTACCCAGTACGAGCCACTGCAGCTACAGCGCCCAGGACTAACCTGGCCTGACACAGGAAGCCTCTGGCCTCCCCCAGTGACAGTGCAGAAAGATGAAGTAGCACAACCGAGAAATGTGGAAGAGTTAGCACCCTCGGGATGGATTTTGTCCATCATTATAGCCAGGACACAGGAAAGAATGGACCAAGGTATTGT
>PISX010030061.1:0-19200 GCA_004024625.1 Mellivora capensis | reverse complement strand
AGGAAATAAAGGCCTTAAATGACACACTGGACCAGATGGACATCACAGATATATTCAGAACATTTCAACCCAAAGCAACAGAATACACATTCTTCTCTAGTGCACATGGAACATTCTCCAGAATAGACCACATCCTGGGTCATAAATCAGGTCTCAACCAGTATCAAAAGATTGGGATCATTCCTTGCATATTTTCAGATCACAATGCTCTGAAGCTAGAACTCAATCACAAGAGGAAATTTGGAAAGAACCCAAATACATGGAGGCTATACTTTGACTCTGGTTGAGTGGATATATTCATTAGTTTTGAATTATAACCAACCCTCAGTAATTTCTTCTCAGAATGTTATTTAGCACAAGGGTAAATTTGGCTTTTTCTCGATGAATTTTATGTTTATTTTATTTATTTATTTATTTTTTAGATTTTATTTATTTTTTTACGATTTTATCAATTTTATTTATTTATATTCATTTTATTTATTCATTTGACACAGAGAGAGCAAAAGCAGTGGGAGCAGCAGAGGGAGAGGGAGAAGCGGGTTCCCCACTGAACAAGGAGCCCAACATAGGGCTCCATCCCACGACCTGAGCTAAAGGCAGATAGACGCTTAACTGACTGAGCCACCCAGGCACCCCATGAATTTTATTTTTAAACCCTGCCCCATTTCCTTAATTTGTAGCTGAAGAATGTCTCAAATACTTTACTATTCTTTTCTCAGAATTAATCAGTGCCTATGTTTTAAGAAAAAAAAAATCAGATGAGGAAAATTTAAAGGAACAAGAAGCAACTGAGTTAGTTGCTGAAAACATTTGATCTTGTATTTTTAGATGTGTTCACAACGCAAAATCCAAATGGCAGCCAGTCTGAAATATCCGTGAGAGCAACAACTGATTTGCAATTTGCTCTTAGAAACTGTAAGTACTGAGAATACTGAAAGTTACTGTTACAAATATGAAAAGCCCTTAAAGCAAGATTTCCAAACAGCGCTAGAGTGTATCAAATAAGAAAAAGGTCTTAGATGATCTAGTGTCAGGGAATCTTAGTTCCTAAAAAAGGAGACTCCATGTCCCTTGCAGTAATAAAGTCAGAAGTCAAGGAGGTTCTTACATACCTTAGCCTCATATTTTCGGTTTGAAAAGAAAAATAAGGAGTAGATTTAGGGCTCTAGAATATTGTATGTTTTCTTAAACCCACATTTTTATTCCCTTTTGCTTATACCTTCAACTTCAAAGGTTCTTATTTCCTTTTTGCATCTTTCCATCAAGTGTAATTAATTTGCTAGATAAAACTGTTGCCAGCATGTGACTTCAGAGGCCACTAAAAGTCTTCTAAGGACATATCCATATCTTACACATGAAGTATCAACAGCTCATATCTACAAAACACATTAGCATAAAATAGAAGACAAGGAAAAGAGGATAAAATTAAATAGGGAAGAGAGAATGTTTCTGGCTCTAGCAGCTTCAATATTGAGAAAAGCCAGACTCTGTAATACCTAATTATTAATAAAGTTATTTGACAATAATGGAATATTTTGAGTAATTCTAAACCTTGGGACATAAATGAGAGGGACATTTCAAGGGCAATGTTAATTAAGCAAATCACTCATAGGAATTTTGCTTGTACACATCAAACATCATTTTGAGTTGTTTGGGACAAGAAACAGAGAGCCAGGTCTTCAACAGACCAGGTAGCTCAAATTCCCTTAGGAGATGGATTATTGAAGACCATAGGACCCATGGAAGAAATTCTAAAAACCCTAATTTCTATTCCCACAATTCAGGTCCTTAAAGTATTGTCAAAG
This sequence comes from Mellivora capensis, assembly GCA_004024625.1. Classification (NCBI taxonomy): domain Eukaryota; kingdom Metazoa; phylum Chordata; class Mammalia; order Carnivora; family Mustelidae; genus Mellivora; species Mellivora capensis. Next base: position 17,395 of record PISX010030061.1, on the reverse strand, counting down.
AAATTGGATTGGAATGAGAAATTGCTGCCATTTTAAATGGGGGATCTAAGAGAAAGAAATAATACTCATATGGTAGGGACATTCTAGAGGAGCAAGCCCCTCAAGGAGATGGAATTCTCCAGAATATTTTTGACTAACAATTCTTTTAGTGCCCAGAACTGTGAGGGCAAAGGGGAAATCCACACACTTTTCTCTAAGTATAAGGGATGCATGGCATAGTTGAAGGATTACTTATGAATTTTGTTGGAGTCCTGCTTGAATTATGTCAACTCTGGTAACAGACTCTTTTTCATAACTTTCTTGCCAACAATTCTCCTGTCATGGTGCTGTTGGTAGGCTCAGTCTCAATTCATTCTGCCTCTCCGTAGAGCTTCTTTTATAGTGAGATTGCCTATACTTCATGTGGAACTTAACTGACTCCCCTATTAAACAAAATTAAATGAAATGGCCACCATGGGGATGTGTGTGGAAAATGTCCCCCAGTCACAATTGTTCCCAAATACACTCTTACTGACATTCCTCCAGAAGATGGACACATTATAGACTGAGATATATACTAAATTAGGCCTGAAAACCCTTGATTTGTAGCCCCAAATGGTTGTACCCAAGACTCTGTCTTGAGTAGTTCACACGCAGATGTTTCTGATTTACAAGGATACTGATGCGCCTTCCTCTTCTGTGTCCTAACACTGACTGGCCACCAAGCTCTCCAGGGCTGATAGGATCACTTCAAGTCCTGTTAAGGGAAACATCTGAACCCAATGTTCTCATCCAATACATCTCTTTTACCTCTAAAGGAAACTTATAGCCACCACTACAACCATCCCCCACCCTTGTCCCTGTTTTTCCTCTCTCTTACAAATTATAGGTGTATTAATTCCCTCTCAGCAACCCATTATCCCAAAACTTTGTTCTTCAATGCCTTCTTTAATTTTCCCCTTCTTTTTGATATCTCAGGAAAATGTCAACATCTTTCTCTTTTTTTTCTTTTCTTTGTTCCATTTTTTAGCTTAAAAAATGCATAATCACAGATGCCGTCAATATTTGTACATGCTGATAATCTGTTATCCCTTTTTGCAGATAAACTCGTCAATGAAACAACTGTGTCACCTGTTGGAAAAGGCACCAGTGAAGAATTTCCGGCAGAACCCTCTGGAACAAACAATCAAAGTATTAAAGTTTCAAAACTGTAGTCATACGTGGAGCATATCATTATATGACCTAATTTATGTTTCACTACTCTGGGTACTTCATATAGCAATAGCATGCTTAAAGAATTTTTACAGCTACAATTTTAAGTCACTCTAAAATCTTTTAAACAGTGAAAATCTGAGTCAATTTTTAGATTTGTCTGACAAGAAATAGGATATGAGCTCTTTTTAAAATGAAATTTATTTTAATAAAATGTATTATATTTATATTTATATTAGATATATAAGTATATTTTAATACATTTTAATAATGTAAAATTTCTATCTGCTTGAGGAATAAATTTATCTCTAATTAGAATCAATTTTTAGTATTTCCTGAAATTTGGGGGGAGGGGTTGGTAGTGACAAGTTTCAAAATCAAAATCATTATTTTACTTTCATGCCAAGAATATTGTTCCTTATAAAATAATTGTATAACCATATCAACCCAGGATGGCTCTCCTCTAAGGTCTTGAATGAGCGGTCTAATTGAAGATAATGGATTGTCATTACAGGAAGCATCCAAGTATGTTTCTCATATGGTTACTGTGAATTAGTTTGCATCTTTAACACTTCTAAAACAAATAGAAATCTTAGTCACTTTTTTTTGATATATAAAAATAGAAATCTCATCATCCTAGTGGTGTTCCTTTCTAAAATATCTTTAGTCATTTACTACTAAGCTTGGGTCATGTTCTAATTTCTTTTCTTTTTTTAATTTATTATTTTTTTTTATGTTCTAATTTCTTAACCAGGCATTTAAATCTGAAAATAATCTGACTATTGAGAAATGTTCAGGTTTCATTTCCAGTCACATTCCCTATCCATATTCTTCACTCCAGTCTACCTGAGGCTCTCAGAACTCACCAAATATGCTCATGACTCAGTGGAATGATCTCACTCTTGCCTTGTTTGCGAGGCAAACAATTTCTAGTCCTCTAAGCCTATACTGAGCACCATCTCCATTTCGAAGGGTTTCTGGCCTTTGCAACTGGAGTTAGGGCTCTCTGTGCATCCCACTTGTGCGTTTCTATTGAACCCCCATTATCCTGCATCCTAATTAACAGTCATTCTTGTCTGCCTCCCAAACTAAGAGTGTGTTCCATCAGCATAAGGCCTGTGTCTTCTTCATTTCTGAACTTTAATGGCAACCACAGCATCTGGCACATGGTAGGAGCTCAAGGTATATCTGTTACGTGACTAAACTAACAAGTTAATAAATGCTCTATCACAAATTTACTAAAGTGAACTTACCTTACTTAGTTATCTTGTTCTATTTTGTTTTTTAAACAGGACTAACCAAGGGTCCAAATGAACCTGCATTTTGGACAATGTTAGCTAAAGGTAAACTCATAGTGGTTAGGTAGCTGGGAAATGTTTTGGTTTTCTAAAGTCTCACATAAGAAAGCCAAGGTCAGCGTAAATAGTTCTAATATTAAGAATTAATAAGTCAACATTTTGTTGCCATTATCACGTGTAATAGCAAATGCAAAACAAACCCACAAAATTGATTGTGTTGCACACTTTCTGATTCTCTCCCCAAAGCTTACTCTCCTATAAATGTTGCAATTTTGTCATTCAGTTTATTTATGATTAAAAATTTTAAATAAGGCTCTCCCTCAGTGTAGTCCATCTTTGTGTTTGGAGCAGTACGCATGTAAGCACATGGAGATCTGTGAATAAAGGCAAAGTATATAGCAAAACATATGCATGTAGAAAGTAATGCATGTATCATAAACATATAAGCATATGTGTGTAAATGTAATGTGCATGCCTTACAAATGCACGTTTATGTAGATGCACACATGTATAATGTAATTCATGTAGCACACACACATAGATGCACACACTGTAAACACGAAATATATACCGAATTCAGTTGAATCTCATTATTTGCAGATTTTGTGTTTGTGAATTTACCTACGTCTAAAATATATGTGTAACCCCCCAGATCACTTTCATGGTCATTTGCAGACATGCACAGAGCAGCAAAAAATTGTAATTGCCTGACCCTCATGTGCCCAAGGGAGGCAGAACAAGGAACACTCTGTCTTCCTTTTGCAGCTCTTACACTGTAATTAAGTGTCCTTTTTGTTGTCTATTTAGTGCTACGTGTTTTGCATTTGTATGCTTTTGGTCGGTGATTTTGCTAATGAACGTGGCCCCCGAGTGTACTATTAAGATGCTGGGCAGTGTTCCTGAGCATGAGAAGGCGGTGATATAACTTATGGAGAAAATATGTGTCAGATAAACTTTGTTTAGGCTTGAGTGATCATGCAGTTAATCATGGATTCAGTGTTAATCAGCAATATATATTAAATAAAGTATCTTTAAAAAGAAACACACATTAAAAAGTTATGTATTGATTGGTTGATGAAGATGTTGTGGCCAGAGGTTCTCAGGGACCTAAGCTTGCATTTCGCCCAGGACCAACAATTCAGTCTTCACCAAGTCAGTGTTCCCATGACTTTATGGAGCATAACTGTCATAAATAATGAGAATACACTCTCTATATTAAACACACACACACAGTAATTTTCATAAGTGAATTTTGTTTACCATAACACCACTTTATTGTCTTAACAGCTTTAAATGCAACACCAACAGCTGAGGAGATTGAAGAAAGAGATCAATTATTTCGCCCAATTCCAAGTAAGAACAAAATACTTCAGTTAAATGGCATAAGTGCCGGCACACGTTTCAGTGTGTGACTTAACTGCGTGGAGATACTGTTTTCCCTAGTAACGTGGAAGGGTAGCGTGGTAGCTAACATTATCTCAGTGAGGACATGTGCTGTTTTAAAGAGGTCCCTAAGCATTATTCTCCAGTCGCCATATATGCAGAGGGATGTTTTCATTTTCCGGTTTTGTGACTTCTATTCCTGAAACAGAGAAACCAAACAGAGGAGTAGGCAAGTGAATCATATCTAGAATGCAGTGTTTTTAATTGATAGACTCTGTTTTCTGAGCAGTTTTAGGATTACAGAATAAAATGAGCAGAAAGTACAGAGAGTTCTCCTGCATTCTCCCAACTTGGCTTCTCCTATCATTCTCAGCTTGCATTTAGTTTGGTACAGGTTTTACAATGGATGAGCTAACGTCAATGTTAGTATTAATTAAAGTCCATAGTTTACATTAGGGTCCACTCCTTGTGTTGCACGGGTCTGTACATTTTGACAACTGCATAATCTTATTTGTCCACCATCACAATCATAGAATCATTTCACTGCCCTAAAAATCTCTTCTGCTTCACCATCTGCCCCTTTGTCCTTAAATTGTGGCAACCACTGATTCTTCCACCACCACCATAGTTTCGCCTTTTCCAGAATGTTATATAGTTGGAAACATAAAGTACATAGACTCAGCCTGGCTTCTTTTGCTCAGTAATATGCATTTAAGAGTCCTCTATGTATTTTTGTGACCTGATGGCTCATTTCTTTTTATCACTGAATAACATTTCCTTGTGTGGATATATCAATGTATCCATTCGCCTACTGAAGGACATCTTGATTACTTCCAATTTTTGGCAATAATGAATAAAGCTGCTATAAACATTCATGTGTAGGTCTTTATGTGGACGTAAGTTTTCAACTCTTCTGGGTAAATATCAAGAATTGTGATAGCTGGATTGTGTGGTAAAACTATGTTTAGTTTTGTAAGAAATTACCAAACTGACTTCTAAAGTGGCGGTACCATTTTGTATTCCCACCAGCAATGAATGAGAGAATTCCTGCTGCTGAATGCAGTGTTTTGTTGGTTTGTTTTTTTTTTGTAATTTTCATGCATGCATGAGTTATATTTATGTGAGTAAAAGAATTGATTTTAATATAAAATTTCATGAAAAGACAATATATTAATTTCCCCCAAACCTCTGTCCTACAAATAAACTATTGGGAAAAAACAGTATCTGGTAATACATCTAAGGCCTGACATTTCTATTCTGCATTGGATTATTTGACAAATACAACCATTTGCCTTGCAGGGCTTTAAGAATATCAAGTGAGTCTTTGTTTAGAAAAGTTACATATAGGAATGACTAATGCTGTGTTACTTTAGAAATATTTTGTCTTTCCAAGTAATTAAATTGAACATGACTAATTTATCACATATGGAGCAAATATTACATGCCAGGTGCTTTATATACATTATTATGTCAGTCCTCACAGCAACGCCATGAAGTTGGGATTATCCCCATTTTACAGACGAAGGAACTGAGGCTTAGAAAACCTGCCCAAGGTTGTAATTAACTTTCTCATCATTTCCAGTGGTGAGGAATTCCAAACCTTCTCTACTTTTGACCATCACCTTGAAAAACAAAATGTCTTACAAGCTCACCTCTTTACAAAAACCCTTTGAAGGAGTAGCAGAGCAATTCAAGAGCACAGCCCCTCTTAACATAATGTGATTATTCCCCAAAGAATCTGCCTCAAAGTCAAGATAACAATCACTGATAGCTGTATCCATTTCACTCTTCATGGTCTAAGGTCGCACTTTGACAATTATGGAATCAGGGAATACACACATGCAAGCTCGCCACTGCTTATCACCAAAACACCATAACCTAGAAAATAATGAAAACTTTGGAACTTTTGGATGGGAGAAAGTTGGGGCAAGAGAAAAAAAATCAACATGGTCATTTCAAATCACCATTAAATAAATGTATTTTAAGTCAGACATAAATTCAGGAAAATGCAAAGTGTGGCAGTGAAGATGTATTTTCATTAATAGATTTAGGAAAAAGACCTTCGACATCTCTGGATCTGGACATGATTTTTTATTATCTAACTTACATTAAAAGTTTAAAAAAAATTTTAGCTTTAAGTTTTATTTAAGTTTTAGTTTTATTATCTAACTTTTTTAACATCAGATACGGTAGGTGTGGTCTCAGTAACAGAATGACAAATGCAGTTCTTAAATTTCATGGAGAAAGCATCTGGTACACCATCCTTTTAGCATCAGAGAAAAGTCAATGCGGGTCCCAACAGTAAAAGGGTCTTTCTCTTCTGAAGGACAAGGCCCTCGTGTGTAAGTTCATCACATTTTTTAATAGTCATCTCTTGTGTCTTGAAATGGTCTTTATCAGTCAGGGAGGAAGACTGCTATAGACATATTTGAGCATCTGGTAACCTTGGTTTGAAACCAGATTTTGCCCTTCATTCATTATGTGAGATGGGCGAATTCATAAACTTCTCTGATCCTGTGAAATGGAGCTAAGAACAGCTCCCCCAGGACTACTGTGGCGGTTCAACAAAACAAGCGAAGAGTACTTCACCCTAGGGAGTAACCCACAGTCTTCTTTGCGTTGCATGAGACAACTGAGGGTGCGCAGTGATACCCTGGATGGTGAAGGCTTCTCTTCAGTTGCTTTGCTCTCTTTACTCATCCAGGAAGACATGCTGGAAACAGTCACTCTTTTCCATTGCATTTTCTTTCTTTCCTCTCAGACTCTGATTTGAATGCCACAAGTGAAGACACCCTGACCAAGCTACAGGAAATCAAGTTAAAATTAATGCTGGGCATCTCGTTGATGACCCTCTTCCTTTTTGTTATCCTCTTGGCAGTCTGTAGTGCCATGCTGTACAAAGTGAAGACGATTAAGTAAGTCCGCAGACCTCTGGAATCTTTGGAACGTGCATGATGTGAAGCTGTCGCCCTCTCTCTCTAACAAATTGTTTAGGAAATGTGGCTCCCAAATGTATAAGATCTCAAGTTAAGCTCCATTTCCCCTATTCAGAAAGGAGCATGGGGCTGTCTGGATAATTTTTCCCCAGTGTATTAAATAGTCATCTAGAGATAAAAGTAATACTACTCGATTGAAAAGGCTATAGAGCATCTAGATATGCATTCTTTCTTGCTAGCCTTGGATCAAAAGGGCTATGAACTCTGTTCTAAACACATCTGCTTAAGGTCTAACATTTTTCATTTATTTATATGGTGTTATGCGAAGTAATTGGACAGAATGTTATTTCAGTTTTTGTGATGCTTTTCTAAATTGAGTTGATCTGCAAATGTATGTAATGAAAAACAATTCTTGATACATGTTTTCTTTTTCAGTTATAAAAGCAGATGTCAGACTGAATACACCGTCAACCCAGAGCTGGCAACTCTGTCTTATTTTCATCCATCAGAAGGCATATCAGACACATCTTTCTCTAAGAGTGCTGAGAGCAGCACGTTTTGGGGCACCACTTCTTCAGAATTGAAAAAACCAGACACAGTGTCAAAATCTAGAACGACAGACATTGTTTCCACAGCCTCAGATGATACAGGCGGGAACGATGAGTCAGATTTAATTCAGACTGAGGAGCCAAGCGAAGAAACACCCACTGATGAATAGACGACTTTAAGTTTTTGTCAGAAAAGAAGTTTCTTTGTGACTTCACTAACATCATGATTTGGAAACTCTGCTGAGAAACTTAAATTTTCTGGTGTCTGCAAAGGAGGACATATTTAATAAAATTATCTCAGCCATAAAAATTATACAATGGAAAAAAATACAAGAAAATAATTTAAGGTGTGGAAAACTCATTCAGTAAAAATAATCCTGGACAGTGACTTATGAAATTTGTTCACTCTAGGCTGGTTAGCTTTAAAATGAAGACATTTAGATATCTATCTACTCTGGGGGCATTTGGGGAACTTTCAGGATAATCACCACTACCTACATCTCTCCCCCTCACCAAAGCAAAAAGAACACACTTGTTTGTGTTTTACTGCTGAAACAGTTGTGCCCTATGAAGAAATGAAACTAAATTAGTACTAGAGACTCCTAGCATTCTTTTTCATTTTTACCACTTTAAAATTATTTAAATTCTATTAATATAGTGTATCATTAGTTTCAGAGGTAGATTTCAGTGATTCATCAGTCACCCATGATACCCAGGACACATTACATCACGTGCTCTCCTTAGTGCCCATCAGCCACTTCCCCATCCCCCCAGCAACCCTCAGTTTGTTTCCTATAGTTAAGAGTCACTTATGGTTTTTCTCCCTCTCTGATTTTGTCTTATTTTATTTTTTTCTCCCTTCCCTGTGATCCGGTGTTTTTTTAAAATTCCACATATGAATGAAATCATATCATTGTCTTTCTCTGATGTTATCTCGCTTAGCATAATACCCTCTAGCTCCATCCATGTCCTTGTAATTGGGAAGATTTTTTTTTGATGGCTGAGTAATATTCCATTGTGTATACACCATATCTTCTTTATTCAATCATCTGTTGATGGACATCTGGGCTCTTTCCATCAGTTAGCTATTGTGGACATCACTGCTACAAACATTGGGGTGCCGTTCCCCTTCAGATCACTACAAGCCTCCTAGCATTTTTGTTTAAAAGTCATTATCACTTATGAGTCGGTCCATCCCAGGAGTATTTCAGTTTCCAAGAAGACCAATGGAATATGGATATCGTTTCCCTTTGAGGTATTAGTTTCAACTGGAAGGATTTGGGGAACATACGTCAGATCTTTTGTGGATATGTGTGGAACTGGGGGGAGGGTGCGAATTTAGGTTTTATTGTCTTCCTCAATTCTCACCTACTTTATGCTAGGCGGTGTGGTACATTACATCACACTGAAAGGCACACTTATTTCACAGATCAAGAAATGAAAACTCAGGTAAATCAGATACCCTGCCTAATATCACCTGCTGGCGAAGCTAAGATGTGCTTCCAAAGCGAGGTCTCTCTGTGATCCATGAAGGTTACTAGTCAAATATAACAGAAGTCAAAGGAGGTTGTTAGGAGCAAGCTAGGCTCCACATACATAGGGCAGGATGTTCCTTAGGGGTTCTTTTAGCTCTTGGGAAATTGTTTTCCCTACCTCCGGTGTAGGTCCCTATAAGCCTTCCCTGCGGAGGAGGAAAGACAGACTGTTCGCACTCACCTGCCAGGCCCCCTTCCAGCCATTCTCAGTCATTTCCACCCTGAATCCAGCCCCGTCTCACCATTGGTTGGGAAAGCTCCGAAACTCTGCCCTTGAGTAGCCTGTATCAGAATGACGCTCGAGGGGAAAGAAGTGGCCTGGCAGCTCTCCTCAGCCCTTGCTCGTGGTGGGCCGAGCTCCTGAGCCAGTGGGGGTGACCTTGGGCAGTGGCCCGTGCTACCCTCACTGGGTTACTTTTGCCATTTTCCGTGCCCTTTTGATGGCTCTGGGGGTCTGGGCCAGCGTTTGTATTGCCAGTTCGGCACCAGGACATGCGGTGGGAACTGAGTGAGGCAGAGGGTTGCCGCTGCTTGGAAGCAGGTGCGGGGGAGCCACGTTGAATCCACGTGTGAGAAAGAGCGCATGGAGAGAATATCAGGTGGCCTTGAGGAGGGCTTGACTATCAACCATTCCTACCTGTTTCTCCACCCACCCTTGAGAGGGGCGGAGAATTTCCTTGATCAGAAAAAAGTGTAAGTCAGGATTCAATTACCCAACTTCTCTCCAGTACTTAACAAGTATTATAGAGTGAGAAAGTTAATCACCATAGCATTACTATGGCTAAAATGGCCCAGAGAGATGTTAACATATTTTTTTAGAAATTGACTTCTCATCGGTGGGGTTAGCTTGTAGATACCATGTAATGTGCAGTCAAGTTATGGGGGGAGGGGCATGAAAAATACCTGGTAGTCCTTACTGGTATCCACCTCTTTCTCCCCACTTCCTAGTCTAGGAGAGAGAAGAGGGTTACACAGCCCAGACGGGAGTGGGGGGGGTAGGTGCGGGGGTGGGATGCTTCTGATTTGTCCCTTAACTGACCAAACTTGCATTTCCTGAGCAGATTCTCTGGATGTTTCTCCCTGAAAGGGCATTAAAACAAAACAACTGATTTTTAACTAACCTGTCTCCCTGGCATTCTGAAACACCCTCTTCCTTGCTCCGGTGTCCATACTCCGCCTGTTCCTCAGCCCTCAAAGAGGGACTTGAATCTATTTTCCTCCACCTTTGCTATTTAAGGGCAGTTCCTACAGAGTGGCTATTACAGACCAGAGAAAAAAACAGTGCTTGTGTTAGGAAGAGGAACCAAGTTGTCCCAGAGTCCTCAAGAGTAAATCTCCCCGGCATCACACACCCAGGATAAGGAGCCTCAAGTGCCAACCTTTATTCCCTCTTTCTTCATCCCTCCCGTGGAAAGTGTGTCCTGAGATCTCAGCATAGTAAGGGTGCTCTGGGGGTCCTAACTAGGAACGTTTTTCTCAGGCCTTTCAGGTGGTCGAAAGAGTCCTGAAACCTGGAGGGGGTGGGGCGGTGATGTTGGGGAAGATAGAGTGGGCTGGCTCCCTTAAGAGCCTCTTTTCCGGGGCGCCTGGGTGGCTCAGTGGATTAAGCCTCTGCCTTCGGCTCAGGACATGATCTCAGGGTCCTGGGATTGAGCCCCGCATTGGGCTCTCTGCTCAGCGGGGAGCCTGCTTCCCTTCCTCTCTCTCTGCCTGCCTCTCTGCCTACTTGTGATCTCTCTGTCAAATAAATAAAATCTTTAAAAAAAAAAAAAAAAAAGCCTCTTTTCCCCGGGGTTGGGAGAAGAGAGCACCTCTGTGCAAACCCCACCCCACTCTACGTTACAGGCTCCGCCCGCAGGGGGAATGGGGCGGGGCCAAAGTCACGTGGTCCGGGGGAGGGCGGGGGAGCGGTGAGGGCCGAGCCTGTGGTCTCTCTGCGGTGGCCCGGCAGATGCCCCTGGAACCTGGGATCCTAGAAAGGTGAGCCCAGGTTTGTTGGCTTTGATGGATGTGTGTGGACTTGTGCGGTCCGATCCTCCCTCCTTGACACCATCCCTAGTGTGGAGTTATTATAGGGGGTTTGCTCTGCTTTGGTGAAAGAAGGTGGGGTAGGACCCTGGTTGGAGCAAAAAGTATTGGCGGTTCAGAGGAACTCCTCAGTCACTTCTAGCTTGAGCGAAGATGGTGACGCGTGCCTTCAGACTTCAGAATTAGCCCCATAAGTGTAGCTTCTGATGAGAAAAAAGTGTTTTTTTTTTTTTAAACTGGTGACATGAACGGAAAGTATAATCTCTCTCTCTCTTTTTTTTCCCCAGTAGAGCCCCCAAAGCAGTACCGAAGACCCTTTCCTGAATCAAGGAATAAATAAATAAAACCCAGCTTAAGCTAAAATGCAGTTCTGGCTGGCTATCCAGAGTTCAGTCCCCTGTCCAAGTTTATTTAAAGGGAAATTTGATCCAGGAATATGTTTGGATCCTAGGATAATTTTCATTCTTGCGCTCGCTTTTTTGCCTTCTCCTTCTTCCACTCAAATGCCACATACTTAACACATTGTTTTAGATTTCAACAGAGTTAATTGCTTAATAGGAAGCCAAAGGTTACTGAGCCAAGAGCGTGCTCATTGTGTTAAGAAGAAGCATGTGTGGGGGCGCCTGGGTGGCTCAGTGGGTTAAAGCCTCTGCCTTCCGCTCAGGTCATGATCCCAGAGTCCTGGGATCAGCCCCGCATTGGGCTCTCTGCTCAGCGGGGGGCCTGCTTCCTCCTTTCTCTGCCTACTTGTGATCTCTGTCAAATAAATAAATAAATATTTTTTAAAAAGAAGCATGTGTTTATTACCAAAGCATGGGGGTTATCTAAAATAAATGCAGAGTTTCAAAAATTGGGATCACATTTTAAATCTGAAATCTCTTGTTGAGAGAAGTGAGAGGTGTGTAAATTACCTCATAAATGATACAGGAAAATGTATCTTGGAAAGAGGAAAGAAACTTGTGATTTCCTTAGTTAAAAGTCAGGAAGGAGCTGCCGGGGTTGTGAACAGCTGTTACTGCAAGCCTTATCTCTTGTAACTGTCCTGGTTTTCCCTCAGGAGTGTGAATCTAAAACTGCACTGCAGGTTTGTTGTATTGACTGATTTTTTTTTAAGATTTTTTTTTAAGTTGTTGTTTTTTAGGGATGCCTGGGTAGCTCAGTCGGTTGGGCTGCTGCTTTCAGCTCAGGTCATGATCCTGGGGTTCTGGGATTGAGTCCTGCATCGGGCTCCTTGCTGGGTAGGGAGCCTGCTTCTCTCTCTGCCTCTGCCTGCACCCTTCTTGCTTGTATGCTCGCTCTCTCGCTCTCTTTCTCTCTCTGACAAACAAATAAAGTTGTTTTTTTTTTTAATGATATATGCTGGGGGGTGGGGCACGTATTTTATGTTTGAGGCAATCAGTAGATTACCAAGGACCTCAATGAGAATTTTGAGGCCCACTGAATTTAGGAAAGACTGGTGCTTTAAATAACTTATAACCGAGATGTATTGGTGTATGGAACTATGTGCAATTCTGTGTAAGTCGCATTCAGCTATTTGAACTCTTTTCAAATTGTCACTGGTTGGTAAATGATGTGAATGGGGTATATCCAAACTGTATCACATTTGACACAGTTTAATAATTATGTGTAAACCTGGCCTGACCCACTGATATATAGTCACTCTAGCAAATGAGGCATGGATGTTATTTAATCAGTCATGGAGATGGGCTTGATGTTTGAAAGACTTAGAGAGCTAGTCCTTGACTTCTCATTCTGCTTCTAAGAACGCATCAGTTAGTAAACAACCCCCTGTGTTAATGGCTGGGTTTGGAGGAAATAATGTCCTTCTAATAGTAAACTACTTGCCCAGAATATTCTGGAGTCTGCATTTCTTCTGAGGTGATTTTTAAAGATAAAACTCCTCTTCCATTGACAAAACTAGGCACAACTATGGAAGAACTGGAAAGGCTCAACAAAGAATGCGAATCTGTCAAGACTGAGGTTAAAGAAGAGCAGAAGAGGCTCTCCAAGTTTACTTTAACACTTAAACTACTGCAAAGCCACATTGCCTCCTTGAGTGACACAAATTTGAGACAAGATTTGCTTGAATATAATAGCCTACTTCCAAAGGAAAAGTGGGATGAACTATCAAAGAACAGAGAGAATCAGCCTAGAAAGTATGTGCTGGATCACAAATGTCCAGCAACAGATCTTGAATGTGACCCCTTGCTCAATTATTCTGCAGGGCTGCTTGGCACGTCGAAAGCAAGGCAGGATGAGACTGATACACCACCTCTGCCACTTGAAAATATATGTGGGGGAAAATGGCCACAAGTCCCAGGAGAGCCAAAGGCCTTATGTTTCACCAATAAGAATTACAATAAATCTTCAAGAATCTGATGAAGATGACCTTGTAATGGATGTATGTCCAGTCATGCCTATTTCTAAAAAGGCTAAACCTTGGAGTGGCTTCAAGTATCCGAATATGGATGAAAGGTTACATACAGGGTCCTCAGAGGAGAGAAATCATCAAATTAGTGACAAAGAAGTGGAAAAACTAGAGAAAACCCAACTAGCCACACAAAGAGATGACTGTAACGATTTGGAACTACCAAAACGGCTCATTCGAGGCTCACTAGATGTTAGAAGTAACTTGTATGGTGTTAAAAACCCCATTTCTAAGATGGGAAGCTTTGGTGGTGAGATGCCTGTGTTTCAGAAGAAAGCATACATTATGCACCTCTCAGTGACAAAGAAATGCAGAACAGAATTTGTGATGAGAGTTATCCACAGAGCAAAAAATAAATAAAAACAATTTATGATACTCAAATGAGGGAAGTCAATGTCAGTATTCAAGCCAGCCCCCAATCTCTTCCTCAGGTGAGCATGCCAAAGACGAAGGGCTGAGAAGACAAGACAGAAGTCCAGACTGCACTACTTTTGAAGATAGCAAATTAGTTGAATTTGATTTTTGATAAGGAGCAAACTGGAGAGGACATTCCCTCTGATTTGGATGACACTATGAAGGAATGTCTTTGAATTTTCACTGAGGTCATGGGAAGTGAAGCTTGTAGAGAGATTACTAAACAGGTCAGTCAGTTTTGTTTTGTCCTAAATTTTAAGGAGTTTCCCTTAAATACATACTCTCTGCTGAACTCTGTAGAAATATGAATTATATAATGTGTATATAATATATATTCTAATGCTTGTGTTGAGTAATACATTGGAATGGCAAGGCAAAAACCTTGATAATTAGCCAGATATAGTGTCTTGCAGACATGACAGATTCCAGAGGCCATCGTAGTACATAAGGCAACTTATAGTTGATTTCCTAACTTAGAGAAATATTCTGTAGTACTCTATGCATGTCAAATGGTTCAGATAATTTTTTTGTGAATTATTTCTTAATAAATTGCCCCATATTTTGTAGCTTAGATTCCTGTGGCTCTTCAGGAAAAAAATGCTAGATTTGCCTTTACTCAGCTGAAATTGGATAATTCATATCTTTTTCCCACTAGGCTTCAGGAAAGCAAATGGAATTAGAGATGTTATATTACCAAAACATTTCTGGACAAAAAAAAAATTGTGCACATTGCCAAGTTTGATGTGAGTTATTTAGCTCCTCTCCTGTGGGACACATACAAAGTGCAAGCCTTGTCATTTTGAGCTTTAAGCATGTTCCATTACTACTGTCCTCTTATCCATCTGGGGGCACAAGTGGACACTCAGTAAGTTGATTCCTACTTGTAAGCATTGTCTCCATCCTTCATTTTCTTCCCATTATCTAACATTTTCATTAAAAGCAGATAGGTTGTTAATGCATAGCTTTTGAACTATAAATTGCCATGATCAATCCTCATTATTTCTAGATTCTGGATTTGTGAATTCCCTACTCATTGAAGTTAATTTGTAACGTTAAAATCAAGACTTGTGTTTATGTGGTCCTTTGTCGGCCTTCATAATGGCAAAAAACAAAAACAAACAAAAACCAACCAAACGAAAAAAAACCCAAACCAAAAACTGCCTCACATGCACACTCCCAGCTAAGACCGACCAAGGCAATACTGCCTTCTTGTTTCGGCTCTCCTACCGTTCACATATGTCCTTTTCTCAATCCATTTAGTGCCACGTTCTTTGCATTTTTGTGGTGTTTGTTGGTGATTTTGCTGATTAAAACAGCCCCCAAGTATAGGGTGGTCTGATGTTGCTGAGATCAAGAAGCCTGTGATGTGCCTCACAAAGGCAGTGTGTTAGCTAAGCTCTGTATAGGTGTGAGTTACAGTGCTGTCGACCACAATTCAAGATTCATGAATCAGCAATATATGCTAAGTAAAGAATCTCTAAACAGAAACACATCAAACAAGGTGAGGTTATTGACTGGTTGACAGAAATGTGACCGGAGACGCTCCTGAACCCAACTCTGTTTGCCCTAGGAGCCCTGATTCAGGATTCACTAGTTAGCTGTTTGTGGAACTCTATAGGACCGTGAGTGCTGTGAATAAGGGGCATGGACTGTAGATTTTCGAAGTCCTTTAAACCTCTTGTAATACTGCATGTGCTGAAGTCCTTTGATGGCATTTTCAGAAGTTAAGGAGGCACTGCTGTGAGTAGTATTTCTTTACCGCTTTGGGGTTAAAAAGTGACATTTAACAAACTCCATCTCTCCGCTCTATTCTCTGTGTTACTTGTGCTTGGGACACATTGACGGCAAATGTTATGCATGATGTAAATAGAGTTTATGCTTCCAAGTCCCAAATGAGAACCTGGATTCTGGTTCTTCGCGGAATAGTTAGACGTCCCTGGGCAAGTTATTTAATACCTCTGAGCTTCATTTTCTTTATCTGTGAAATGGAGATATGGAATATTTCTCTCCAAGGGTCAGATACATAGCTACCAACTTAAGTAGTTTTTTCCCCTTCTCTTTGGAAAAAATTTTTGGAAGCTAAAGTTATTTCTCTTTCACTTTTCCCCCTTAATTTTTTTTTCCTCCACTTAAAATTCTCAGAAATGGAAATAACAAGTCAAAGGAAGCCAGAGTTTTAACATTTTTAAAGTATGTTGCTATATTGCCTTCCAAAAGGGTTGTAACAGCATACCGTCCTACAGGTTAGGTTAAAGTTTTTTCCCCACAAACCTTCATCAAACATGGCTATTAAATTCTTTTTAAAAAAACCTGTCCCTCTGGGTGAAATTTTATTTCCTTGTTTTGTATGACATTTCTTTTGTTACTGATCAAGCTGAACATCTTTTCTGGTGTTGCATTCTCTTGTACTGAATGTTGCTGTAGCAAAGTCTGAGGCTAGCCTGCTGTTTCTACCTTCATGCATCACCTGATACTTCTGCGTGTGACCTAAGGAAGTTCTTCCTTAAATTCCAGTAACTTTGGTAGTAGGATAAGGTCTTACTGTTAGCTTTTATTTTTAAAAGCTTTTATGTTATTTTATGTTTTCATTCACGGTTTTACTGCATACAAAGTTTTATTCACTTTTTTAAAAATTTTTATTTTTTTATAAACATATAATGTATTTTTATCCCCAGGAGTACAGGTCTGTGAATCGCCAGGTGTACACACTTCACAGCACTCACCATAGCACATACCCTCCCCAATGTCCATAACCCCACCCCCCTCCCTCCCAGCAACCCTCAGTTTGTTTTGTGAGATTGAGTCACTTATGGTTTGTCTCCCTCCCGATCCCGTCTTGTTTCATTTATTCTTTTCCTACCCCCTAAACCCCCCATGTTGCCTCTCCACTTCCTCATATCAGGGAGATCATATGATAGTTGTCTTTCTCCGATTGACTTATTTCACTAAGCATGATACCCTCTAGTTCCATCCACATCATTGCAAATGGCAAGATTTCATTTCTTTTGATGGCTGCATAGTATTCCATTGTGTATATATACCACCTCTTCTTTACCCATTCATCTGTTGATGGACATCTAGGTTCTTTCCATAGTTTGCCTATTGTAGACATTGCTGCTATAAACATTCAGGTGCACGTGCCCCTTTGGATCACTACATTTGTATCTTTAGGGTAAATACCCAGTAGTGCAATTGCTGGGTCATAGGGTACTTCTATTTTCAACTTTTTGAGGAACCTCCATGCTGTTTTCCAGAGCAGTTGCACCAGCTTGCATTCCCACCAACAGTGTAGGAGGGTTCCCCTTTCTCCGCATCCTTGCCAGCATCTGTCATTTCCTGACTTGTTAATTTTAGCCATTCTGATTGGTGTGAGGTGATATCTTATTGTGGTTTTGATTTGTATTTCCCTGATGCCGAGTGATGTGGAGCACTTTTTCATGTGTCTGTTGGCCATCTGGATGTCTTCTTTGCAGAAATGTCTGTTCATGTCCTCTGCCCATTTCTTGATTGCATTATTTGTTCTTTGGGTGTTGAGTTTGATAAGTTCTTTATAGATTTTGGACACTAGCCCTTTATCTGATATGTCATTTGCAAATATCTTCTCCCATTCTGTCAGTTGTCTTTTGGTTTTGTT
>PISX010030060.1:0-19226 GCA_004024625.1 Mellivora capensis | reverse complement strand
AGGGAGTTGAGGGAAATTGGGGGGGAGATGAACCATGAGAGACTATGGACTCTGAAAAATAACCTGAGGGTTTTGAAGGGGCGGGGGGTGGGAGGTTGGGGGAGCCTGGTGGTGGGTATTATGGAGGGCACACATTGCATGGAGCACTGGGTGTGGTGTAAAACTATGAATTCTGTTACGCTGAAAAGAAATAAAAAAAAATATTTTTAAAAAAAGTGAAAAAAAATAAATAAAGAGAGAATCTAAAACAAAACAAAAGAAAGCATCATGCCAGATTCACACATTTTGATATTAAAGGCTATTCACTGAATTATGTAAACAAAAAATTATAGTAATGCCAACCTAAAAGTACTACAAAATGTCATTATTTTTAGAAAGTACATGTTAATAAATGCAATCAATTCTTTAAGTATTAATCATTTCATGTTGTTTTGAATTTTCACCTCCTCTAAATCTTTGCTATTCTTCCATATTTCACTTTTCTATTTACTTTGAGTAAAAGTGATATAGATTATATGTTTAAATATAAAATCTAAATATTCTCCCACATTTCTGAACTAAAAGCAAAACAATAATTCTGTAGTGATTTCTTTCACAAAAGAACACCTTTTAAAACTATGTAACAGGTGATTATATACAGGTCAACTTGACAGTCAATTCATCATAAAGCTGTGGTACTGAAACTGCAGGAAATGGGAAAAACATTATTTATGTCTGTCTTTGTATATGTTATAAAGTAATGATAATATTTATGTATATTCATGGAATCTTATTTATACACATGTTATACCAACAGATACATAAACATCCTCTTGAGAAATATAAATTGAGTGGTCTTTTTTCCAAGAGCTAACCACTGAATGTTGAAAACATTAAAACACTCAAATGATGTTGGTTAATTCATTTTACCTTCAAAGATAATACTTTTCATCTGAAATATTGGCTCAAGTCTTCAGCACTGAATTCCAACTATGCCTTAAACTCTTATATTAAAAATGGATAAAAGAAATAAGTATAAACTCTCCATATAAATTCACCAATTCATCACCAACAACTTATTGTCTAAACATAAGAGGTTACATCATTACCAATTGAAATTAAAATTGAATTTATCCCCTTTTGCGAAAAGTTTCTGGTACTACTTCAAATGTATAAACTCGTTTTATTTTAAAGGTGTTTCTTCTTATTAATTTAATTTAATTTTTTCAGTGTTCCAAAATTCATTGTTTATGCACCACACCCAGTGCTCCATGCAATACGTGCCCTCCATAATATCCACCCGCCAAGCTCACCCAACCCCACCCCCCTGCCAAAACCCTCAGTTTGTTTCTCAGAGAAGGGCATCTTGGTTCTTTCCACACTTTGGCAACTGTGGCCATTGCTATGAACATTGGGGTACAGATGGCCCTTCTGTTCATAACATCTGTATCTTTGGGGTAAATATCCAGTAGTGCAATTGCAGGGTCTTAGGGTAGCTCTATTTTTAATTTCTTTTTTTTTTTAATTTATTTATTTGTCAGAGAGAGAGGGAGAGAGAGAGAGCGAGCACAGGTAGACAGAGTGGCAGGCAGAGGCAGAGGGAGAAGCAGGCTCCCTGCCGAGCAAGGAGCCCGATGTGGGACTCCGATGTGGGACTCGATCCCAGGACGCTGGGATCATGACCTGAGCCGAAGGCAGCTGCTTAACCAACTGAGCGACCCAGGCGTCCCTCTATTTTTAATTTCTTAAGGAATCTCCACACTATTTTCCAAAGTGGCTGCACCAACTTGCATTCCCACCAACAGTGTAAGAGGGTTCCCCTTTCTCCACATCCTCTCCAACACTTGTTGCTTACTGTCTTGTTGATTTTGGCCATTCTAACTGGTGTAAGGTGGAATCTCAATGTGGTTTTGATTTGAATCTCCCTGATGGCTAATGCTGATGAACATTTTTTCATGTGTCTGTTAGTTATTTGTATGTCTTCTTTGTAGAAGTGTCTGCTCATGTCTTCTGTCCATTTTTTTACATGATTACCTGTTTGTGTGTGTTGAGTTTGAGGAATTCTTTATAGATCTTGGGTATCAGCCCTTTGTCTGTAGTGTCATTTGCGAATATCTTCTCCCATTCCATGGATTGCCTCTTTGTTTTGTTGCCTATTTCCTTTGCTGTGCAGAAGCTTTGGATCTTGATGAAGTCCCAAAAGTTCATTTTCGCTTTTGTTTCCTTTGCCTTTGGGACATGTCTTGAAGCCAACTACTTTATATTAGCTATAGGTTAAATTACAATATGTTCTATTTTACACATGAGTAAACTTAGAATAAATAATATTATTTAATCTTCCCAAGTTCACATAGCTAAAAGAAGAATGACTCCACAACCCATTCTCTAAAGCTTTTGTAATTTTGTGTATTTATGGTACATGTGTGTATTTACAAGTCACTTCTTTTTTTCTTAAGAGTTTATTTATTTGAGAGAGAGTGAGAGAGAACATGAGAGTTGGATGAGAGGCATAGGGAGAACCAGACTCCCCTCGACCAGAGAGACAATTCTGGGCTCAACTTAGGACTCTGGGATTATGACCTGAGCAGAAGGCAGACACCCAACCGACTAAGCCACCCAGGCACCACTACAAGTAATTTCTTTACAATATTGCTATAAATGTCTATACAATGGCACATAAAGCTGGTATGCATCTATTCAAATAGCAGGGACCAATTTGAGAAAAGCTGTCATGCTGGAAGAAATTGCTCAAACAGCAAAGGCCCACAGAAGGTCATATTATGGCTGAATTTTAAGCCATACCTGGCCATGCAGATGCCAAAACACCAATAGTGTCTGCCCTTGTTCCTTGAGCTACTATTATTATATGAGGGTAATTATGTTTTCTGTTTTGCTTAATAAGCTATATCCTTACATAACTAAAACATAAAGTTCTTAGTTCAACCTATGTGTTTATATTCTTTTACATACACTCTTATGATTAGTTGGTTCTCAAGATAATCGTTAAGAGAATCAATAAATGCTCGTTAATTTGGACTTCGTTAATAGTAAAAACATTTTTTGGTCCTGCATATTATTCATGCACATTTGGCTCTTAAGTGGAGTAATATTCTATTAGTCATTTTTATTATTAAAAATAATACATTCCAGGGGCGCCTGGGTGGCTCAGTGGGTTAAAGCCTCTGCCTTTGGCTCAGGTCATGATCCCGGCGTCCTGGGATCGAGCCCCACATCGGGCTCTTTGCTCAGCAAGAAGCCTGGTTCCTCCTCTCTCTCTGCCTACCTACTTGTGATTTCTGTTAAATAAATAAAATCTTTAAAAATAATAATAATCATCATCATTCCAGGTCGTGGGAAGACTTTAATGTTTGTTAAATTGAGCTCAACTACACCATATATGAATAATACCTTCTAAACATCATACTCCTGGTGAGCCTCAATATCACTTGTTTTCAAATTGCACATGAAAGAATTGACTGTAAGCTAACTCTCTTATCTAAAACAAGACTAAACATTTTATAATACTTAATACATGATTAATTATGAGTCAGTGGTTCATGTTCCTAAGTAAAAGCTCTAAAACATTTCCAATGGAAACTTTATGCTCCTTTTTCCTGCTGTACTAACTCTCTTGAGGGATATGGGAAACATTCAGGGGGTTCTTTAATTGTATTAGTAGAGTTTGTTGATGGTAGATTCTAAAGAGCAGAAACAGAAAGTAGAAAGAAAAGAATGGGTTTGAAATGTCTATCCCCTCTTCCTTGTCATTCTGTTATCTATTGCCATCACCACTCTAGCCATACATGTAACTCACTTGTACTTACTAATTTAGGGTTGCTTCTTTATTTGTGAACAGTTAGCTGAAGAAAACAGTTCAATTTCTTGGAGTGCTGATGTTAGTTTAGATAATCATTCTCCCCAAACTGCCCATTTTTAAAATGGCAGCAGTCAAAATAATTCAAGAGAGATGTCTAGATTTTCATATACATATTATAATGTCAACACAAATATTCTGTTGTCATCTGACGTTAACTATATGTAGGTTATAACTCCAGTATAAAAAAGTATTATTTTCTCACATGGATATGGCTGACATTTAACAGGGTCAATGCACAACCTTGGTCATTGAATAAATCTAGTTCCATTAACAAATGGAGGTGGGACCGGCTAAACTTCTTATAGGCTCTGCATATCCTGGCTTCTCCCTCAATGTACTGTGACTCTAACTTCCACTCTAAATAGATCATTTTCTCCCACATCTAGACAGCCTCTTATGCTTCTTTTGAATACTCATGTTCTCGGTTTTTGTTTTGTTTTTTTTTTTTGCACAGGGCATATGGCATTTCCAGCTCAGTTCATGAGACCACCTATTCCACTTGGCAGTGGTAACCAGGAAAGAACACACTGAAATGCCATTTCTCAATATCCTCCTGCCAACTTTTGAACATGGGAGCAAAGCACATTCAGATCAGAGTTTGGGGATGTCTTCATTAAAGTGGGTGTAAAGACCAGAAGGGGGAGAAGAGGAAATGTTTAGAAAAGAAGGCATAGGCACTTAACATTTATCTCTGGCAATAAAAGCTCTTATAATTTTTTCAGTCTAACAGAGGTGATCCATTTGCCTCCTACAGTTTATTTTCCCTAGTTAGTATTCACTGTTAAATTAGATAGAAATGAATTCTCAGGAAGCAATAAATGTCCCTTGGCTTTACTTGAGGAACTAGTCCTAGAGATCAGTTTAGGGAAATGCACACTTGGATTCTTACTGGTAAGAGACTCCATAAATAACAGAAAAGAGAGTCCTTTGGGAAAGTTTATCATTACAGCACAGAAGAGGCATTTTCTTAGAAGAGCACAATTAGGCAAGTGTTTACAACAAGGCTAGGCTCTTAGATCCTGCAAACCATTCTTTTTTCCTCAGAGTTAGCTAGATCCTGCTTACCTGGAAAGGGGTAAGCAAGACTATCGTAACACTCAGTCCTGACAGTAACAGTCACACTTCCTAAATTTAGCTCTAAACTTCTCACCTCATAACATCTTCCCACAATAGCTGTTTTAACTCTTTCCAATGGGACACATGAATATAATTATTCTATTTTGCTGTAAGCTAATAGTTATTATAAGTTATCCCTATTGATATCATTCTCAGAGATAAAAGTTATTTTTTATAGATCTATTTAAGAAGCAACTCACAATAAGACAACCTCTCATAAGTATAACAATTTTAATTATTTAAAGAATTTTTTAAGGTAATCTCTACACCGAATGTGGGGCTTGAACTCATGATCCCAGGATCACATGCTCTTTCTACTAAGCAAGCCAGACACCCTTATTTAAGCAAGATTGAATGGAGATCAAAACAGCATTATAACATATAAAACTTTGGCATATTCCAAAGTGATATATAACTTACTAAAACACACAGCAGAATAAGTGCAACAAATGTGAACTATTATATATTACATACTTTGTGTCCTTATCCAGATTATGTGTTTGTGTGTGTATATCAATAAACATGATCTTCCTCCAAATTGTTCAGTAAATTTGAACTGTGCAATAAAAAGTAAAAATAAATCGAAGTTAGAAAAAATGGAGTCCAAGAAACAATGGAAATAATTAAGAGGTAAACCAGGTTTGGGTAGGAAATAGAAACGCAGATGTATAACTCACTGGACAACCATAGAATAGAAGAGAGTATCCCAAATAAAAGGAGGAACAGAAGGGTAAGTAAATAAAAGCATTAAATTATTTAAAGTTATAAAGGCAACCACTGAAAAGATATGAAGCAGTGATATCTTTAATAATAACTGGGGGAGTGGGTGGGGGAATTGAGGGCTAGTGTGGGTTCTACATTTTTCATATTTTATAATGGAGAATAAATAGATGTTAGATGATACTCAGTATTTTTTGTTATGGTTTTGTTTCATTTTTCCTAGAATAAATAATTGCCTTTTTTATTTGCTAGGTTGGTTTCATTATTTGTTTGTTTACATAAACACCTATGGCCACAAATTATTATATCAAACACCACATCCTGCAGACTGTGCCAAAGCATCTGGATGCAGTACATGAAACAAAAGGGTGCTGCAAGATATTTACACTCTTGAGGAAACCAGCAATAATCAACATCTTCCAGCCACTGAGCAAAATATTAGATCAAGTTAGATCACAGTGTCGATATGAAATGGAGCCATATTTTTTCTGATGATGTCCTATCTACATTCTTTCATTGACACATTTTGGTAAACCCATGTTTTGCAAGGTTGCAAGAATTGTGGGAAACCCAATGTGCCCTAGGAAATTAGGGTATCAGTGTTCAATCCAGGTTTTGAGATTTGTCAGTGCCCAACTACCCATACTCTATTGGTAAATAATTATGTTTATTTATATAAAATATATAAACAATGATATAAAATATCAATGTTATTTTAACAATGATATAAAATATATTTCTTTCCATTTACATACATTGTTTATTTATTAATTTTAATGTCTGGAGATCTTACTTTTCTATCCTCCCAATAATTTTAAGTCAGTTATCACTCTCCCATCCCCTTTTTTTCTTCATATAAATGTTTTGAAGTTACAGATACATCTTTATTTCAGTAAAATATAATCATATTCCTATTCTCATTGCCCATCTTCTCTTGAAATGACTTTTAAGGAGGGAAGATGGTGAAAACATCTTTCTCCAAGAGATATTTAACTTTTATGGATTGTTTAATCTGTTTTTAAAAAATTGTGTGCATATACTACCTTTAAATTAAAAATCAATTTTTTTCAAAAAACAAAAGTTAAAATTATTGGCAACTAAGATTTAAAATTCAGAAGCATTTGAACACTAGAATGATAGAGTAATTTTAGATGATAAAGGAATAGTAAAAACTCATTATTATATAATATTCCTCATACCTTATCTTTAGAAGATCTCCCTCCAACCAACACCAAGTTTCCTTTTCTTAGACCATTTGTTTATCTCTATCTCTTGCTCTTTCTCTCTCTTGCTCTCTCTCAAACACACACACACACACACACACACACACACACGCAAAGATGCATACACTCACATATATGCCTTAAACATGACTTCATTCAGGGAGAAGTGGCTGAGCAGCTTTGTCATGGGTTATATTGCTGGTAGGAATGCAAAATAGTGTAGCCAATTTGAAAATACTCCATCAGTTCCTCAAGAAATTAAACACAGAGTTAACATATGACCCAGAAATTTCACTCCTAGGTATGTACCCAAGAAAATTGGTAATACATGCCCACACAAAAACTTTAACCTGAATATTTGTAGCAGCATTATGTATATCAGCCAAATGCTGATGCCCACCAAATGATGAATGGAATAACACAATGTGGTGTCTATAGATATCATATACATGTTTATATGTATCATGCAATGGAATATGATTTAACAATTAAGAAGAATATTGACACATGTTATACTAAGCATAAATTTCATAAACATTTTGCTATGTGAAATAAGATAGACACAAAAAGTTACATTGTGTAATTCCACTTATATGAAATGTCCAGGATAGGGAAGCCCATAGAAACTGAAATTACCCTCGTGGTTGTCAGGGGTCTTGGGAGGAAGGAATGGAGGGTGATCATAATGGTGTATGAGATTTTGGGTGTGTGTGTGTGAAAATCATCTGGAATTAGATAGTGACAGTTACACCACATAGTGAATGTACTAAAAATCATTGAATTGTGTACTTTTAAGAGTATGAATTTTACAGTGTATGATTTGTATTCCAATAAATAAATTGAATGAGAAAAAGGAATATTAAATCAGTCCTCTGTGCTTTAAAGATTTTACCCCTTGAAACAGTTTGATATCTAGCATGCTTTCTTGAATGCAACTGGAATTTGTTTCCCTTGACTTGAATATGTAAAAGACCTTTTCTTCTGCTTACAAGTTTACAGATTCTTCAGAGAATCCCCAGGAAACTTTCAGGCATGAGAATGGATTCCTTCTTTTTGATTCATAAGCTAAAATCTCCCTTATAATGTTCTAGCCCAAGAAGAGCTATTCTAGTTACTTTAAAATAAAAAGAAGAGTAAAGAAAAAGAGAAAGCAGGAGAACATTCATTCTAGAAAAGAATAAATATTATCTTTCCCAAGGGAAGACATTTTGGCCACATATTTTTATTTCAGCCGGAGAGTGAGTTAATCTATCTAATTTTCCTGGTATTATTTTCCACCATATGGTTTTTTTTTCTGATTTTAGGCAAAAACAAAAAGAATAAACTTATCTTTTTCTTAGTATAGTCAAGTATTAGAATCTGCTATTTCAGACAAGACAGAAATGTGGGTGTGAAACTTGTTGCATTTTTAACAACTAGATCAGGGAATGGAAACTTTTTATATAAAGGAACAGATAACAAATATTTGAAGATTGGTCCATATATACAATGGAATATTACTCAGCCATCAGAAAGGATGAATTCCCAACTTTTGCATCAACATGGTTGGGACTGGAGGAGATTATGCTAAGTGAAATAAATCAAGCAGAGAGAGAATTATCATATGGTTTCACTTACTTGTGGAGCATAAGGAATAGCATGGAGGACATTAGAAGAAGGAAGGGGAAAGTAAAGGGGAGGAAATCGGAGGGGGAGATGAACCATTGGAGAATGTGGACTTCAAGAAGCAAACTGTGGGTTTTAGAGGGGAGGCGGGTGGGAGGATGGGTGAGTCTGGAGGTGGGTATTAAGTAGGGCATGTATTGCATGGAGCACAGGGCGTTATATGTAAACAATGAATCTTGGAACACTACACCAAAAACTGTACTGTACTGCATGGTGACTAACATAACATAATAATTTTTTTAATTTAATGAATAAATAAATAAATATTTGAAAAATGAAAAGAATGTCAAAGCATACAAAAAAATAAAAAATAAATATTTGAAACTTTACAAGCAAATGGTCTTACAACTACTCAACTCTTATGTTGTAGCATGAAAAAAACCACTGATGATGTATACAAGAATTCACATTTTAGAATTTTATTTGCATTCTAGTAAAACTTTTCTTACAAGAGTAACTGGTAGGTCAGATATGGCCCATAGTTTGCTGACCCCTGAACTTGATAAAAATACTTGAAAAAATTAAACAATTTGAGAAATTGAAAATGAGGGAAATGTTCATATTTATAGGAAAAATGGTTATTAGTTTATATTAATAATAATTATTGGTATTATTTAATATAATTTATTTTACACATTTTTAGTTCAAAAATCTGAAATTACTCTCTAAACTTGTAACCAGCCAAAGTTATTAATTTGTTAGATCATCCCTCTTTTAGCACCAATTTAAAAATCACATTTTTAAAAATTTTTACAAGCTTTTATTGTAATGATTTTTATTGATCTCATTATAAGAACTATTCTTGTGAGAAGTATGTCAGGAGTCACTGTGGCTTCCATTTGATCCCTAGATCATGTTTTAATGACCCTGTATGTAATCTTAGAACAATAGGAAATAGTGTGTAATGTCCACTTCAATCACTAACACTTCATTAGACAGAAAATATTTACACATGTTCCAATGACACAGGCAGAACAATAGGAGAAGTGAAAACCTTACTGCTTCCATTTCTTATTTCTTCCCATTAAAATTCTTTGAGCTGATGATCAGAAACTAAAATTGTGATGACAAGGTGGTTTAGGAAATTGGCAGCCATCTGATGTTTTTGCCAGTGTTTTTAAATTTTGAGACATCTTATGATCTACCAAAGTCTGATAAATAAGAGTCCTCTACAACAGGAGTGTATCTTCAGTTGAACGATCTTTCTGCACTTGCCCCATTATGTCTTCACACAATTTGAAAAATGAATTCTGGTTGTAAACACATTCTGCAGAATCAAAGAAATATAAATGAACCATTGGAAATGGAATCCAATTTCACCCCAGACTTTTCCATGATTTATTAGCCCTTGTTTTCTTAAAGGCTTTAGCTAAACAAGAGAATTTCTGACCTCATACCAAGGAACATGGCTTTAAAAAGTAAGACGATCAATACTCCATCTAAACTTTAAGGGAAGATTTTGTTCTTCTGGACAGTTAATATTTCTTAGAAATGCTATAACTAAGAATGGAAAAAATGTATAATATTTCAGAAGCTAAATGGAGCTCTAAAATTGATATAAAATGGCTCAAAAAGTTTGAAGTCTGCAGGAGATTCTTCATCTCCTCTTTCCCTTTATTCTTGACCCTGAAATTGGTTGAAAAACATTGTTAATTTGGGGAAAATAACATTTAATATGGAATCCAACATTGTGCTTAATATTAAGGTTTGACCACAGGGAAATTAGGATATAAATGCATAAAAATGCAGCATCTCAATATGTACACTTTAGCAGACCCAAATTAAATCATATATTTCAAATTGAGCTATACTTATGTCTCAGTAGACTCAACATTTGTCAAAATATGTCCTTCCATGCTCACTGCTAAGTAGTTGCAGTTTTATACTATGCCTAGTGGTCAAGCAATAATCTAGAAAGTTATACTATGATTCTGCTTTTTTCAGAAATCCTGACTTCATTTTTTAAAAATTTGTTTCTATTATAAATAACACATAAATGAACACATTGTTTCTTCAGGTTTTCCTTTTTAAAATTTCTTTCCTTTAAAAAAATCTCAGTAATTTAATATTGTGTGAAAAATACAAAATTTTTGTAACTTTTGAAAATATTTTGCTAAATTGCATTTTAAAACTATAATAACTTACACTGACACTACTTTGGATTTTTATTTTACATTCTTTAGCATTGTGGTTTTTTTTTCCTTTTTTTGCATATTCAGTGTAAAATAATTCATTATTTTAGTTAACAATGTTTTCTCGGACTGCTTTGTGGCTGGCTCTAAATTCAGAGAAGCCAGATATCAAGAGACACAAAAACTTACCGCTTTCATTCTTACTTACATTCTTAAAAGAACTTATATTCTTGATCCTGAATTCTACACCAATGTACCTTTTATTTTTATTTGCTTTTGAGAAAACACATAACATATGTTTAGACCAAAAACTATCAGTGCTTCATTTACATTGGTAATTTTTTTTGAAAATGCATTTGTATTTTAATCGAGAACTGTGTGTTCAGGAATTATCGCTCATGCCAACAGAGATAGTAATCAATCATAAGTGTTCCTTTGTATCTGCAGCAACTTATTACAGAGAAGAAGAAGTATTTCTGGATTCTGAGAATTTTGCTGTCAGAAACACTACACAGAACTCCTTTCTTTTTTAATTTTCTCTGAAAGGAGAAATGCAGTCGGAGGGATGATTTTTTTCCTTTGCTGTGACCTTCTTGGCAGTCCATTTCCTTCCAGTGGATGGCCCTTTATTATTCTATGTCTTTCCTTTTCCAGTTTTCAAGCTACGTCCAGGCTGGTCTGCTCTGGGATCTGGCACACCCATGAGACCTAGGTATATCTTTGAGAAGTTAGACCCATGACACTAGGAGACCATTCAGATGACCAGCTCATTGAGTTTTTCTTACAAATTACTCTTTAATCTCTTCACAAACAGTGCAAAAGCTTCTGTGAATTAAATTCCTCACTGGATAAAAAGATGATGGCATGGCTACTTCTGTTGTAGCAACACACAGTTGAAAAAAAATTTCATTTTCTTCTAAAGATCTTGTGTTCAAGGTGTGGTTTCCAAACAACCAGTATAATGCTCTTGAACAATTACTTAACTTATCTCCGCCTCAGTTTGAGCACAGCATTTATTTTGCCGAAAATGTTTAATATTTAATTAAATATTATTAAATTAAATTTAAGTTAATTTAAATATTAAATTTAATATTTAATTAAAATTTTAATTACATTAAATAAATTACATTAAATAGTCTTCAGAATACCTTTGTGAGATTGGATAGATACATAGGTAGATTCTCATTTTTCAGAGAAATTAGAGAGCAAAGAAGTTAATTTTTCTAAGAGTATGCAGCCAGAGAATAGTGTAGAGAAGACTGAGACCCAAAGTCTGATTCAGAGGATTTGTGCCTACTGTTTATGTTCTACATTTCCTCCATGATTATAAACAGAGACGGATATTTCTCAACATACTGTCTATAATTGTTTTAAGATATCTTCTCATGTTCACTCATTCAGATGTCTAATAATTTATAACTGTCTAATAACAATCAATATAATATTTAAAGGAAATGGTTAACAGTATTAGCTTTGAACTCATACAGACCTGAGTTTGAATTCAACCAGTGAACCTCTACCTTTGTTGTCTTGGGCAAAGTACTCAGGCTCTCTAACACTCCCTTTCCCCATCTACAGAGAAAAAGCCAGGCCCACTTGCAGGGTTGCTGTAAGGATCAAATAAGATAAGAAGTGTAAGCTTTTAGGTTATTGCCTAGTACCTAAAGACTATACACTATATTGGCTTGATACTATAAATACCAAATGGCCTCAAATATTTGATAATGAGAATTTTACTATAAGAGGAATGAGGCATGGAGAATTTTGGCAGAGCACAGATAATAGGGCATCAGCAAGAGTGGGGCTTTGGCCATCAGAGCCTAGCACTGGAGTTAGGCAGGGGAGGAGGAAAGAAGAAAGGCAAGAAGGCAAGTTTTGTAAATTTCAAAATTGCATTAATGGAGGAAATCATTATACCACTAAAATCCAAGATAGGCTTTCTGGACCACTGCTGTCTGGCTTCTGGCTTCTGACATGGCTGTGATCAACAAGTCATGAATTGATAGCCCTGGTGCATGCATCTCAAGGTGTGCTGGCTACTCTTCCTTTAACAAGAACCTCTGTCCTATACACATGGCTTTACAGAGCACTGGCACTGCTTTGTTGACCAGTGACAGTATTTAGACTGATAATATTTACAATGTTCCTATACTATATCAATGTATATGCATCTTTATAAGTGACTTTGACAGCAATTTATGATAACTTGAATTTCCTTGAAGAGATAAAAATATGCTGACAACCCCCCTGGGACTCTATGACATCTCAGTGATCTCAGTGGTCTATTTAAAGATCATTGCTTGGGGTGCCTGGGTGGCTCAGTGGGGTAAGCCTCTGTCTTCAGCTCAGGTCATGATCTCAGGGTCCTGGGTTTGAGCCCTGTATTGGACTCTCTGCCCCATCACCTGCCTGCTTCTCTGCCTTCTTATGATCTCTGTCTGTCAAATAAATTAATAAAATCTTAAGAAAAAAAAGAAAAAGATCATTGTATGATGAATCAATGTTTCTAGGTTTTAGAGTTTTCTCAGGTTTCCCAGATTTTCTTCTCCAGCATCCTTCCATATGCTCCCACATTGTCCTTCCAGACAGAAATCTGGATAAAGATTTTTAGATTCTCTCCACGTGGGTAGACTACCTATCTTTTCAGGTATATTAAAGACATGAGTGGATTTAAACTTCTCATTCTTCCTCTCAGTCCATTTTTTTTCCCTCTCCACAAAAAAGAAAAAAAAATGTGTGACTAAAAGGAAGTTAGAGGGGCATGGCAAATTCATGTTCCATTCATACTGTGGGTGGATTCAATTAAGTAAAACAGGAAAGGAACTTTGGGAGGGAGAGAGCAATCCTGTTTCATTGTCTTCTAATGAGCCTGGTCCCCACTGTCATCTCGGTCTACTTGGTAAGATGATGTACCAGTTTATGATTTCCTGACTGTTGAAACTCTAAGGACAGCTTTCTCTACTTTCCCTTCCACAGAATAAATATCCACATGTAATGAAGAAGAGAGTGTCTACAATTGGGTTGTACAGAAACCATATTATTTGTCAAGGGGTGGAAGACAGTGATGGGGAGATGATAGATGTACCCACTAACATGACACATGTCTCCATGATTTTGAAGTTTCCTAACTCACTACTTTCATTTGAAACTTGAGAGCTAGGAGCACCAATTAAACGGATGCCCACATTTTAAATTGCTCTCTCCTTGTTAACTATTAATGTTTTGCAAATCTTTAGTTTTGTGATAACTAAACTGATTACATGCTGGTGACCAGATGAAAATTTTATTTAGTGCCATTATTACTATTTGAGTTTGAAAAAGTTTTGTCATGTAGGGAAACCAAATCACTTTCTTAAGCCCACAGATTCAATTAATGGCAAGTGTTAAACCCACAAATCTTGATCTTTCCATCTGCTGCCTCTCTCATGTTGCCCGTCCCTTTTCCCCACATCTCTCTGAAATTAATTAACATCAAGAAAGCTCTTTATGCAGTTCTGTGCTGATGCTCAGTAGGTAACTTCAATGATATGACTTCCCAAATCCTCTTCCAAAGTGGGAATAATACAACTGAAATCAAAATGAATGAACACCATTGCAAAAGCATGGGCATTTTAAGAATTATCTCACACAAATGCAAATATCTAGGAAGCTGTAATGGGCTGAGAGGATGACAAGGTGGCAGCTATCTTTCAAAAACGGTTCAACAGGGAATCTCAGAAATTAAGGGAACTGTGCTCTAACAACAGACACTGAAATAGATTCTAGATGTCCTCAAAGAGCCAAAGATCAGTGTGGTCATGCTAAACAAACACTGATACTTGGAGGCTCTATATACTGGGAATGTCTGAATCTATCTCTGATGTATAGAAAACAAGTGCCAGTCTTTAGGTCATTATCCTCACTTCCTAACAGTATAGATGATGTTACAGAAGGTGCAATGTGCCGTGCAGGGACATGGGGGAGAAAGGAGAATAGACTTTTCCATTTGAGGGGGATGGAAGAAGAGAATAGAGATAACAAAACCCATGAAGTGTGTTTTCATTCATTTTCCTTTTTTTATTATGGACTCAAACGGTAAATCTCAGAATGATGTTGCATAGAGATCCTTTAAGAACACTTTGTACATTTTTTACATTATCTCCTTTTGTCAGCCAGTCTAAAGAATATGAGTATGTGTGTACATACACACATATGTGTTTGCATGTATGTATGTATACCTATGGATATCTACATACCTCTAGATGCCTAGAGGTATATATACACATATAGGTGTGTATTCACACACACATACATATACATACCCATGACTTCAAACATATTTACCTTGAGTACCACTCTGATTCAAAACCTATGTTTGATATCAGAAAACAGTAAAGATGCAAGCCCTGACTTCATGGAGCTTATAGTCTGGTAAAAGACACTAAAGAAATACATTTTATCAATGCATCAAGAAGAAGAAACACAAAGTCGGTCAATTCTAGTTTATATGTTGCCCTAAAACTATCTAGCTAGTCTATCATATAAATATGATAAACAAAAACTATGCATAAATTTATTTAGTCTTTACTAATAATTTGTAAACTATTGATCAGTTATAAAACTGAGATTCTTCATGCCTTCCAATAATAAGTGGAATATTAAATTAGCTATCAAAAATGAAGTCCTAGATAAGCCACAGAGAAGCTAAAGAATGAACATTAATTCTGCAATCCTCTGAAGAGCATGAGATGGCAGAAAGATAAATGAAAAGTGAAAAATTAAGAAAAGTTTTTATAGATATATGAGAGATCAAATAGTCTTTTTTTTTAATTTTTAATTTTTTTAATTTTTTTATAAACATAAAATGTATTTTTAGCCCCAGGGGTACAGGTCTGTGAATCACCAGGTAATTTACACACTTCACAGCACTCACCATAGCACATACCCTCCCCAATGTCCACAACCTCCCACACTCTCCGGACCGCCCTCCCCCCAGCAACCCTCAGTTTGTTTTGCAAGATTAAGAGTCACTTATGGTTTGTCTCCCTCCCGATCCCATCTTGTTTCATTTATTCTTTCCCTACCCCCCAAACCCCCCACACTGCATCTCACTTCCTCATATCAGGGAGATCATATGGTAGTTGTCTTTCTCCGATTGACTTATTTCGCTAAGCATAATACCCTCTAGTTCCATCCACGTCATCGCAAATGGCAAGATTTCATTTCTTTTGATGGCTGCATAGTATTCCATTGTATATATATGCCACATCTTCTTTATCCATCCATCTGTTGATGGACATCTAGGTTCTTTCCATAGTTTGGCTATTGTGGACATTGCTGCTATAAACAAATAGTCATGTTTTTAATAAATGTAAATATCAGGCAAATAAATAATTAAAACCTATTTAAAATGTTTACTACAAATGAAAAGGTGATTTTTTTTCTAAAAAGGAAAAAATAATGAATGCATATAAAATTCAAGTTCAAACCAGAGAGTGCATTTTAAAATATAGTAATTATGCTATATGTAATAACTATACCATTTAATATATATTAATAATAATATTTGGTAATGTTATGAGGAAACCCAAACCTTGTAATTCCAGCATAAATTGCTACAATTTATTTAGAAAAATGGCAACTTGTATCCAGAATCCTGAAACATTTTTGCTTTGCCACTTCAAGAAACATAACAAGTAAGAAAAAAATAAACAAAGATTTTGTTCCAACACAATGTGAGGCCTAGAAATAAAAGAAAACAATCTACTCATTTCCAATTTAGCATAATGTTTAAAGGCTTCAAGTAGTCAGACAAATCTGAACTAGAATCTTGATCTTCAACAAATTATATAAATTTTCAGAACTGACAGAAGTTGTCTAGTTTGCCATGTATTCATAAATTCTGACTGGTGTGTTTCCAGATATTCCAGGTGAAGAAAATGGCATTCAGTATAATAACAATGTTCCAATTTATTTGATTCTTTCTATCAATGAAGAATAGCTTTCATTGAAAATGCACAATAACCTCTCCTCTTATGTTGGCTATAATTTTGCCACATGCCTATGCCAAAACCTCACAATACATCACCAATTGCTTTTTAAGAAATGTGCAAAGGCAGAGATGCCTGGGTGGCTCAGATGGTTAAGCGGCTGCCTTTGGCTCAGGTCATGATCTCAGAGTCCTGGGATTGAGTCCCACATCTGGCTCCCTGCTCAGCAGGGAGCCCGCTTCTCCCTCTGCCTCTGCCTGCCACTCTGTCTGCCTGTGCTCGCTCTCTCACTCTCTCTCTCTCTCTGACAAATAAATAAATAAAATCTTTAAAAAAAAGAAAGAAAGAGAGTAATGTGCAAAGGCAATTAAGTTAAGAAAAGATAGTCTTTTCAAGAAATTATGCTGAAAATGTTGGACATCCATATGTAAAAAAACAAAACCAAAACTAAAAAATAAAACCTTCAACAAATGGTTCACACTTTATGCCTCATAGAAAAATATACTCAAAATGGATCTTGGGCCTACATGTAAAGCATACAGCTTTAAAACTTTAAGAAGGAAAGAGGAGAATGCCTTTTGTGGCCTTGAGTTAGGCAGAGTTCTCATACAGGACACCGAAATTATGATCAGTAAAATTTTGAAAAGTGTTAAATTTAACTTCATTAAAGTGAA
This sequence comes from Mellivora capensis, assembly GCA_004024625.1. Classification (NCBI taxonomy): domain Eukaryota; kingdom Metazoa; phylum Chordata; class Mammalia; order Carnivora; family Mustelidae; genus Mellivora; species Mellivora capensis. The sequence continues at coordinate 1,871 of PISX010030060.1, read as the reverse complement.
AACTCTTGTTCTGCAATACATACTTAAGAGAATGGGAAAAAAAAGTCACAAGCTGGGAGAAAACATTTGCAAATCAGACATCTGACTAAGGTTTTGGTTTTGTATCTAGACCTCATAAAGAACTCTCAAATTCAGTAGTAAGAAAATAAACTATGATAAGTCAATCAATGAAATGTACAAAAAATTTGGAAGACACTTCACCAAAGAAATTATACTGATGCAAATAAGTACATGAAAAGGTGCTTAACATTATCCATTAAAGAAATGCGAATTAAAACCATAGTTTGATACCACTATATATCTATTAAAATTCCAGAAAGATAAACCCAAAGCAAGCAAGCAAGCAAGAAGAAAGGAGGGAAGGAATGAAGGAAGGAGGAAAGAAAGAAGGAAAGAAGAAAAGAAGAAGGAAGGAAGGGAAGGAGGGAGGGAGGGAGGAAGAGAAAGAAAGAAAGAAAGAAGAAAGAAAGAAAGAAAGAAAGAAGAAAGAAAGAAAGAAAGAAAGAAAGAAAGAAAGAAAGAAAGAAAGAAAGAAAGAAAGAAAGAAGGAAAGAACAGCTTGAAATTTCACATATTAGTGCTGGGAATGCAAAATAATAAAGTCACTTTGGAAATTAGTTTGGCAGTTTCTTATGAAGCTAAACATATACTGACCATCAAACCCAGCAATCCCACCCTTAGGTACTTACATGCTTGAAATAAAAACCTAGATTCATACAAGAACACGTACATGAACATTATACCAATCTGACTTGTAATCACCAAAAACTGAGGCCAACTCAAAGGTCCCTCAACTGGGAAACACATGAACACACACACACACACACACACACACACACACACACAGAGTGGAATTCTATTAAGCAATAAAAAGGAACAAACAAAACAATTAAAAGGACATTCCACAGAAGCATGAATTTCAAATGCATTATGCCCAGTTAAAGAACCCAGACTCAAAAAGCTACACATGCATGGCTCCATTTATATGACATTCTATTTTTTTTTCATTGTTTTTTTTTAAAAACTTTTTTTTATTATTTCTTTTCACCGTACAGTATTCATTGTTTTTGCATCACACCAAGTGCACCATGCAATACGTGCCCTCCCTAATACCCACCACCAGGCTCCTCTAAGCTCCCACCCCCCACCCCTTCAAAACCCCTCAGGTTGTTTTTCAGAGTCCATAGTCTCTCATGGTTCATCTCCCCTTCCAATTTCCCACAATTCTCTTCTCCTCTCCATCTCCCCATGTCCTCCATGTTATTTGTTATGCTCCACAAATAAGTGAAACCATATGATAATTGACTCTCTTTGCTTGACTTATTTCACTCAGCATAATCTCTTCCAGTCCCGTTCATGTTGATACAAAAGTTGGGTATTCATCCTTTCTGATGGAGGCATAATACTCCATAGTGTATATGGACCACATCTTCCTTATCCATTCGTCTGTTGAAGGGCATCTTGGTTCTTTCCACAGTTTGGCGACCGTGGCCATTGCTGCTATAAACATTGGGGTACAGATGGCCCTTCTTTTCACCACATCTGTATCTTGGGGTAAATACCCAGTAGTGCAATTGCAGGTCATAGGGAAGCTATATATTTTTTTTAATTTTTTTTTATTTCATTTCTTTTCAGCGTAACAGAATTCATGGTTTTACACCACACCCAGTGCTCCATGATTTGCATGCCCTCCATAATACCCACCACCTGGCTCCCCCAACCTCCCACCCCCTGCCCCTTCAAAACCCTCAGGTTGTTTTTCAGAGTCCATAGTCTCTCATGGTTCATCTCCCCCCCAATTTCCCTCAACTCCCTTCTCCTCTCCACCTCCCCATGTCCTCCCTCTTATTTGTTATGCTCCACAAATAAGT
>PISX010030059.1:0-19193 GCA_004024625.1 Mellivora capensis | reverse complement strand
TCCGGAATTGTGCATGATGGCACTTTTGGGTCGTGTTTTCACGGCCGTGTTTCTCACCAGGACAGCCAGAGGCTGGTGTGTCCACTAATCCCCAACGTGGTACATCTCAGACTGTTTACTAGGGGTCAGTGTTCTGCTCTGGCTCCTTGGAAGAGCAGTACTGGCACAAGCAATAGGAAGAGTGGCTTTGCGGTTAAGGCACAGCCATCTAGATGCACTGCAGGGCTGGGTGAGGGGTTGTCAGAAACCCTGAGGTTTGTGTCTTGAACTGGTCACTCTTTGTGGAAAAGCCGATCTGGAGTTGCGGAATATTGTGTTAATTCTGCTGTTTGCTTATAGTTGAATAAAAATAAAAACGTTGTGTGGATGAACAAGGTCTCCAGATATTTTGCCCTTTTTGGGAATGGGGCCTCATAAATGTGGGAAGTCAAGAGACAACCTCAAAGGGTGAGTAGCCCCTTTCCCTGGCTGGGATTGATTCAGGGACCATAGAGAGGATCCACGCCTGTACACGTGCCATCACACTATAGCAGGAATAACCATTCCAACTGGAGGGTTTGGAAAAAAAAACCACAAAAACCCACAAAGTTTTAGGCCAGCTCCTTTGCAGAAAAAGTACCTTTGCTTTTCACAAGTGGTCCTTTTCTACCTGAGCATGAAACCAGTGGGAAACCTCCCCACTGGGTGGTGTTGCGTGGAGGAACAATGACTTAGAGAGGCTATACCTCTCCCAGTCCTGACCTACAGCCCAAATAGAATCCACACCCAAAAGGCACCAGGGTAGGTGGGGGAGATTACAGTTGACCCTTCAACCGTATGGGGAGTAGGGGCACTGACTGCCCTCTGCAGTTGAAAATCTGCGTATAACTTTTCATTCTCCCAAAACTTAATTGCTAATAGCCTCCTGTTGACTTGGAAGCCTTCCCAATAACACAGTTAACCCATTTTGTGGGTTACTTGTATTATATGCTGCTGTATTCTTACAATGAAGTAAGCTAGAGAAAAGGAAATGATAAGGAAGAGAAAAGACATTTACAGCCCTGTAGTGAGAAAAACTCCACATGTAAGTGGACCTGCACAGTGGAAATCCCTGTTGTTCAAGGGTCAGCTGTACTCTCACACCCTTTGATGTACCAAAATAGAAAGGAAAGGAGGTATTTGAAGGGTCCCATCTCTGACCTGGTTTGTGTTGGAGAAGAGATCATGGTGAGGCCTGGTGGGTGCTAATTAAGCAAGGCTGGGTCTTTTCCCCACCTTTTATTGTAGTTGCTTCTCCGGAGACACTGTTGGAAATGTTGCTTTGTGTAATCTCTATGGGGGGGGGGGTGGCGGTAGAGAGCAATTATTTTCTAACTTCAGGGTTTTAAAATTCAATTTTTAAATAATTTGCAAAACAAAAGTTATATAAAGAAAACAACTACCGCACCGACTATTTTTTAATTTTATTTTTATAATTTTTTTTAAAGTAGGTTCCACGCCCAGCTTTAACTCGAGTCCCATATTCTGCCTTCTGAGCCAGCCAGATCCCCCCACCCTGTTGCCTCTTTTTTTTTTTTTTTTTTAAGTTTTATTAGAGAGAGAGGGAGAGCACAAGCAGGGGGAGCGGCAGGCAAAGGGAGAAGCAGGCTCTTCCCCGAGCAAGGAGCCTGATGTGGGACTCGGATCTTGGAACCTTGAGATCAGGACCTGAGTTAAAGGCAGACACTTAAGCGTCTGAACCAACCAGGTGTTCTTACGCTGTTGACTTTAAATGAAGAAGCAACGCATGCCTGTGGTTAGACAAGGTACACAGCCCAGGGACCAGTGCCTTCCACTTTCACTTTCCTGGCTCTTCAGCAGCGGTTTGAAAGAAGACACAGGGCACCTGGGTTGCTCAGCCGTTAAGCAGCTGCCTTTGACCCAAGTCATGATCCCATGGTCCTGGGACTGAGCCCCACATCGGGCTCCCTGCTTGGCGGGAAGCCTGCTTCTCCCTCTACCACTCCCCCTGCCTGTGTTCCATACATCTCTCTCTCTGTCAAATAAATAGATAAATAAATAAATAAATAAATAAATAAATAAATAAATAAAATCTTTAAAAAAAAAAGACACAAACATGAATACCCACATAAGCATATATCTGGCATAGATCTACATATTTCTTCCTTAAAAATTATGGTCTTGCTGCACACACCAGGTTTGCATAGCGTATCTTGAGTTATCAGGGTCCTACAATTCTTATCGTCCTTTTGAACAAATACTCTATTTTCCGGATGTTTCATAATTAACCAGTCTAGTCCCCTACTGTGATTAGATTATATGTATACCTGCTCCTGCAAAGTAGTTTCCTGGAGTAAAATTCTAGCATTGACATAAGCAGGTCAAAGGGTATATACATTTTCAATCCTGATGCTGACAAACCACCCTCCAAAAAGATTACATGGTCATATTCAAGTCCATGGTTATGAAAGTGTCTATCTCCCCATACCCTTAAGCAGTTTTCTCAAACTCGAAACATTCTGACAATTTGAAATTTATGTGTATTTAAAATCTTTCACTCCTTTTTCTCTGAACTGTTTTCTTTGAGACTTGTCTACTGACCACAGCACTTTGTCAGTCATAGAGATTGGAAAATCAATGAGGAATTATGACGGTATGTTAGTTTTCTGGCCTAAAATAGGCATAGACTCAAAAATGACTCAGAAAAAAGGTCCAACAACCCCACCAAAAAAGGTGAAGTGTATACGTGAGAAGTTCACACGAAAAGGTTACATAGGAGGAGCTATATCAGAAAGCATAGAAGCAAGTGGGGGGATAGCCTGTCTCACCTATTAAACTTGGAAGGTGGGGCGCCTCGGTGGCTCAGTGGGTTAAAGCATCTGCCTTCTGCTCAGGTCATGATCTCAGGGTCCTGGGATCGAGCCCCGAATCGGGCTCTCTGCTCAGCCTGCTTCCCGCCCCCCCCCCCCGCCCACCTGCCTCTCTGCCTACTTGTGATCTCTGTCTGTCAAATAAATAAAATCTTAAAAAAACCCCAAAACTTGGAAGGTGAGGGGAATTTGCCCTAGGGCATCTCGTTGGGAAGTGGGTGATCCAGATTCCCAAGCTTATACATGGCGGGCCATGGCCTACATCCTCTCCTGGGTCTGGGAGCAAAGGACTTATGTTCTTAAATTGGTGCTAAGTCAACGGCCTCAGCATCCACTTAAAACCTGCGAGCTGTTTGAGTTGCTTGGGGCTGTAGACCAAATCCTTAAATGGCCTATGGATAGGCTCTGTATGATGTGATCCCCATCTGTCTCCAGCTTCCTGTGGTTGTCTTCTCATTAAGCCCCAAACTTGCCGGCTGCCTCTCAGTTCCCTGACAAGCCAGATTGGTGCTTTACAAATCCTGCCTGGAACCTTCCTCTTCCACGTTCTCTGACCCTTTCTCCCTTAACTGACCTTCAGGGCATCCTGACGAGGCAGGGTTCTCCTGCACCATTCCATTGTAAATATTAACCACTGTAATTTTAAAATCTGTAAACTTGAGTCTTTTTTGTTTAAATGCTTATCTTCTCCCTTAGACTGGATCCTTCTTTTTTTTTTTTAAAGATTTTATTTATTTATTTGACAGACAGAGATCACAAGTAGGCAGAGAGGCAGGCAGAGAGAGAGGAAGGGAAGCAGGCTCCCTGCTGAACAGAGAGCCCGATGCGGGGCTCGATTCCAGGACCCTGGGATCATGACCTGAGCAGAAGGCAGAGGCTTTAACCCACTGAACCACCCAGGTGCCCCTGGATCCTTCTTGAAGGCAAGGACAAGCAGTGTCCTGTTCAGTATCTCTAGCACTGGGTATAAGAAATCTAATGACCATCAGTTGAATGAATACTTGTAAAGAGGTTCTTAAGTTTAGGAAGTTTGGACGTCTTTATATCCATAGGCCATACCATAAAAGTTCCTTCTCCCTTTCCCCAAATGTATACTTCTCACATACAACTGAGTTTTTACAGAGCTCTCTAAAGCCCATCCATCAGCTCCCTAATTCTGATGGCCATGAACATCAGAAAGCTGATGTTAGTTTGGTGTCCCCTCCACTCAGGAATCTGTATCTTCCAGATTATTATTTTTTAAAGGTTTTGTTTATTTTAGAGCGGGGCTGGCTGGCAAGGAGGGCAAAGGGAGAGGAAAACAATCTCCAGCAGACTCTATGCTGAGAGCAGAGCCCTAGTGGGGCTCAATCTCACGACCCTGAGATCATTACCTGAGCTGAAACCAAGAGTTTCATCTGAGCCATCCAGGCACCCCTGTAATTAATTTTTAAAAAATATTTAAAATTATATCTTGTCATACCTTTATTCATGAATGTCTTTTATCTTTGATAATGCTCTTACTTTTGAAGTCTATTTTAGTTAATAGAACTCTTATGCCTATTTGCATGGCACTTTTTTCTCCCATTCATTTACTTTGAATTTATTTGTTTTTATTTAGTTTGTCTCTTAGAGGCAGCAAATAGTCCTTTTTAAAAACTCACTCTGTCTGGGGCACCTGGGTGGCTCAGTGGGTTAAGCATCTGCCTTCTGCTCAGGTCATGATCTTGGTCCTGGGATCGAGCCCCACATTGGGCTCTCTGCTCAGTGGGGAACCTGCTTCCCTCTCTCTCTGCCTGCCTCTCTGTCAAATAAATAAAATCTTAAAAAAAAAATAAAAACTCACTCTGTAAATATTTAATGTAATTATCCCTATGGTGGATTTAGGTCTACCATTTTATGTTTTCTGTTTGTTCCTCTTTATATCTGTATTTTCCCTTTCCTACCATTTGGATTATTTGAATATCCAATTTATCTATTGGATTTTTGGCTATTATACCTCTTGGTTTTCTTGTTGGTAATTACTCTAGGAGTTACAATATACATAACTAATTTCTCAGAGTCTGCTTAGAAGAAGAATGGTAAATTCTTCATGTAAAATGTAGAAACGTGGTAACCATATGGGGTCCTTTAGCCCCCAACCTTTGTTATAGTTGTCATAAGGGTTGCATTTAGATACATCAAAACCCTCCCCAATGGTATAATTTTTGCTTTCAATGAAAAATATATTTCAATATATTTTAAAGAATATAGGAGAGTAAAACGCTTTTTTTTTTTAAAAGATTTTATTTATTTGTCAGAGAGAGAGGGAGAGCGAGCGAGCGAGCGAGCACAGGCAGAGGCAGAGGGAGAAGCAGGCTCCCTGCCGAGCAAGGAGCCCGATGTGGGACTCCATCCCAGGACGCTGGGATCATGACCTGAGCCGAAGGCAGCCGCTTAACCAGCTGAGCCACCCAGGCATCCCGGAAAAGGCTTTTTTGGATATTTATCTAGATATATACCATTTGTTGCTCTTCCTTCATTCCCAGAGATCCAAGTTTCCTTCTGGTATCATTTCCCTTCAATATGAGGAACTTCCTTGGGGCACCTGGGTGGCTCAGTTGGCTAAGCGTCTGCTTTCGGCTCGGGTCATGATCCCAGGATCCTGGGTTCAAGTCCTGCGTAGGGCTCCCTGCTCAGCGAGGAGTCTGCCTCTCTCTCGCCCCCTGTCCCTCTACTCCAGTCGTGCGCTCTATCACTCACTCTTTCAAATAAATAAATAAAATCTTAAAAAAGAGGAACTTCCTTTAGCATTTCTTGTAAAATAGTTCTCTGACATTAACTTCTCTTCATTTTTCTTCATCTGAGGATGCTTTATTTCACCTCATTCCTCTGCATATGTGGCTTTTCCGTAATCCACCTGCTCTTATGTTTTTCGGTGTCCTCAAGTAGTTGCTTTTGCATTTGGTCTAGTTTTTAGCTGTATTCAGGGGGAAAGACTTATATGCTGCTAGGCCAAGCTAGGGGAAAAAATGTATTTTTTATGTCATCATTTCCATGGCAAAATACATTACTAAATGAAAATCTTAAGAGAATATGGAGTTCTTACATGGGCATGTTTCCAGATGCCCCAGAATATGCTTTTTCAACAGATAATTACAGATGGTGATAAATTCAAGAAATAAATATTTTTACTCAATTAGATATGACTGGTAAGTGTTCTCTGATATTTCCTATGACTGTAATTGTCTCAGTTCCTTTGAACTCCTGGTAGTGCCCACCACTTGCATTGTCATGGCTTGTCTACCATTGGTTAACTCAGTCCCTCGATTTACTTGTTTCACTGGAGATTTAAATCGTGAGCTCCAGTGGAGTAGTGGCCCCATCCATCCTATTTACTCCTACACCTCCCTGGCACACAGTAGCTGCTCAATAAATATTTCTGGAATGAATGAGCAAAAATATGCTGATCTTGGCACTTCAGATACCTCCTCCCCCTTCCCTCTTTCCATATAGCACTTAGAACCATGTAAAACCATTTATCGTTTATAATTATTATGTCATTTCCCTCCTACCCCAATGTAAGCTCCAGTAGGGCAAGGGTTTTTACTTAAGATACACAGATGCATCTTAAGCACCTGGCATCGCATCAGATTTAGAAGGTACCCACTGAGTGAATAGTTACAAATCAAACATAAGCAGCCCTTACCAACACATATGACAAACCTGCAATAATTTTTTCCTTTTTAAACTCAGGGGAGATTAGTATGTGCCGGAAGAATAAAGGACACAGGCTCTCGGCTGCTGTCCTAGTACCTCTCTTTGAATCTGTTCTTTTGCTGCCATTCTGGTTCCTGTCTACTCTCACTGCCTCCTCATGCAGGTGCTAGGAGTTGGAAGCCCATCTGTGGCAGGTGTTAGGAGCAGGGACACATGTTCCTCCTTTCTGGTAACTCTACCTAGGGGTACATTACTAACAAACTTGTGGACGGGGCACTTTCCTAAAGATCATTTCCTATAACCTCACAGAAATAAAGCCTTTTCACAAGCCAGCTGGATGTTTTCCACTACAGAGAGAAATGAAACAAACTATAGGAACATTTTCTACCTTACCGACGATTTAATGTCCTTCTGAGTGACCGTGTGACCTATGCTTAGGAGTGTGGGTTCTGAAATCAGACCGATCTTGATTCAGACTTCACTGCCAACACCTACCCTGGTCGGAGCTTATTTCCTTATCTGTAAAATGCTTAATGTAGTGTCCCATCAAATGGTAAGCATAAGTACGCAATATCTGTTTTCATGATCTGTTTCTCATGGACAATTCTTTCCAGCCCTTTCCAGTGTTATTTTAGATGTACCTAATATAGAAACTTCAGTGAACTAAGCTGCTTAGGAAACTTGATAATTATTTTGATAATTACTGTTAGTATTTTATAATCTTTTGAGTGTATCTTCCTGCTTTAGTCTATCACAGTGAACGTGACTGGTCCTATTCATCTATGATGACTGAACATTTGATAAGATACAGGAATGATTTTTAGGTCATCATGCTAAAGATAAATTTTCAATGTCCAGGACTTAGAACCCTAAAAATAGATCTTACTGAAATTGTCTTGACCCCCAAGCCTATCTTAGAAGTTACGTATTTGGGGCACCTGGGTGGCTCAGTTGGTTAAGCGACTACCTTCGGCTCAGGTCATGATCCTGGAGTCCTGGGATTGAGTCCCACATCAGGCTCCCGCTGACCTCTCTCCTCTCATGCTCTCTCTCTCAAATAAATAAATAAAATCTTAAAAAAAAGTTACATATTTTACTACCTCACTGTTATGCACATAAAATTATTCTAATAAAAGCAGAATATGAGGGGATCTGCCATACAGTGGGACCATTTCAAATACTTGGCCATAATCTTTCTTTAATACCTTGCTTTTCTGTAAGAGTGTGTAACTTCTTTGCGCTGCATGTACCTATGACCGGCACAATGGGGTGTGTGTGCGTGCGTGTGTGTGCGCGCGCGCGCACGCACAGGTGCCATTTTCTAAAGGGCAAACAGGTGCAAATGACCACTTCAAACAATGGGACGTTATCTTCAGTCCTGTAGAAGAACTTGCAAGACACAGATTTACCTGAAAATCTCGGACGGCTCTTCTGGGAACACCCAGGGCTGTGGAGGATGGTTTCTGGAGGGCAGGTCTCCCTCTGAATTATGAGCTGGTGAACCTAGAAGGGAAACTTCCTGCTACAATAACACAGCAAGGCAATGTGATGAACACTTTTATTTACAAATATAATTAAAAGCTCTGACAGTTATCATGCTCTTCCTTGGAACCTGAAAAATGTTTTGTTTTGTTTTGTTTTTAAAGTGCATGCAAAAGAAGTAAAGCCTTTTTTTTTTCATCATTTTTTATTGTAAGAAAATACACAGTTTGAAAGTGTGAATAATGCAATATTTATGACCAAGATATGGGACTCAGGGAGGGGAAGGGGAATAAAGAAAAAGATCAAGATGATCTGATCGAGAGACAGTGTTGAACTCCAAATACTGAATTGGAAAAGGAGGGAGGTGGGGAGGAATAGGAGGAGGAAGTAAAAAAATTTGATCAGAGAAACAGTTAAAATACAATATGAAAATAAGTAATACCTCTCCTTAAATTCCTTCTATACACAAAATACACGATTTGCCAAAGCCCAATTTGTGCTACTGGGATTCTGTGAGCTCCTTAAGTGTATTCACATCCTCTGCAACAGCAGAAAATGATTATGATACAATCAGAATATGCTGAAGACAAGTTAAACTCTTGCCAGCAGGTTCTTAAAAATCACAAGATCTCTTCACCCCACCCACCCCCCCATCCCCAAAAAAGTAATAATATGTCACCACTGATATGTACATCACAATTAGTTTCTGTAAAATGTATCAAATTTTCAATCTTTAATAAAACTTTGTTTTTTTTTATTCCTGATGAATAAATACCAAAAAAATAAAATAAAATAAAATAATGCAGCAGCTAGTTAAGGTGTAAGGCTGCGGATATTGTGTCTCTCTCCCCCTTGGCATTTATTATTATTATTTATTTATTTTTATTATTTTTTTTTTTGCTTCACTTTCACAGATTGGTGGTAATGAGTGATTGCTTAAAGCAATATACATCCACTTTTGTTGTTGTTGTTGGTTTATTGTTTTGTTAAAACTGTCTCCAAAGTTTTCACTGAAACATTTTGAATCACATCAATACTGTGACGTGTACTATGAATAGAAGAGATGGCCAGGTTTTGGCCAGCACTGAAAGTTGACACGGGGGGAGGAAGGGGCCCCTGATGGAGTAAGAATAAACAGGCACTAGTCCGACACGATGTCAGTAAGAGTAAGAGAGAGAGAGAGTGAGAGCAACGCCCGTTAAAATGGGGAATGTGGTTTCGCAGGGTCTGAATTTTTTTGTTTTGTTTTGTTTTTTTTTGTAAATGGCAAAAAAATTTAATCTCATCTATAGTCCTCCTTAGGAAAATCTAATGTAACCAAATTCCCAAATCCCATTCTGAGGCTCTCCATGTCAAAAGTTTCAATCTCTCGCTCTTGCCTTTCCAATAGGTACTTTATTCTCTCGCTGCGTTCCTTCTGAAGGGCAGCCAGCTCTTCTTCAATCTGAAATAAGCACAATGAACAGTTCTTAATGGACAAGGTCTCCCTGCAGCCGCCTGCAAACACACACGGACACGTACATGCACACATATGACACACAAATACATGGGAACTCAGAGTAATCCAGACTGGGAAAGGCTGGGAGAATCCCGGGATAAATGTCTTGTACCTCATCCATATGTAAAATTGCTCACTAGAATAAAAATGGTCGGGGCCCACCTGGGGGCTAGCACTACCATTATAGCAAACCAAGCAGCTGGGCTGATCTAGGTCAGTGTCCTGTCTCAGCAGGAGATGGCTCAGGAGAAGCTAAAAGACACTCAAGCACAATTAGATTGTGCTGCTTTCCCATAGAGGCCAGATGCCCCCTGGGTCATTAGCAATTTAGTTCTAGAACAGGAATTGTGAAAATAGTCTCTTACGTTGGTCTCAGGGAAGTACCAGAAGAAAGTACAAATAACTGGTTAAGCAAATAAATGCTTAACGGCTTTGAGACGCTTTATGAAATCTTTTCTACTTCATATTCTTCAGTAATATATTTTTTTAAAGATTTTATTTATAATTTATTTGGCAGAGAGCTCACAAGTAGGCAGAGAGGCAGGCAGAGAGAGGGGGGAAGCAGGTTCCCTGCCTAACAGGGAGCCTGATATGGGGCTCGATCCCAGGACTGAGATCATGACCTGAGCTGAAGGCAGAGGCTTAACCCACTGAGCCACCAAGGCGCCCCCTTCAGCAATATTTAAAGCAATGAATATTTCAATTCTGATAACATTTATTATGTATGGCAATATCAGCCTCTTTTCATGTTAAATTTTTTTTTTTTTTTTTAAGGATTTTACTTATTTATTTGACAGACAGAGATCACAAGTAGGCAGAGAGGCAGGCAGAGAGAGGAGGAAGCAGGCTCCCTGCTGAGCAGAGAGCCCACTTGGGGCTCAATCCCAGGACCCTGAGATCATGACCTGAGCCGAAGGCAGAGGCTTAACCCACTGAGCCACCCAGGCGCCCCTCATGTTAATTTTTTAAAAGAGCCCTGCTGGTGATTTCTTTTGGTGGAGAAATAGCTGAAAATAAAAACCAAATGTGCATCTGGCTTCTTTAAACAATTTCGCAGCCATGGTATCAGCTCATAGCACCTTTCACAAATGTCTTATCAACTGCCCCATTACCCATGCCATTCTTCTGGCTCTGAAGGTGTGAAGGGGTACTCTAGCAGAGTAATAGAGTTTAGGCTGTGGGGTCAGATTTACGTGAGTAACTTAACCATTTGGAGCCTTAATGTTGTGCCTGTGGAATGGAGATTATACCTACCTCTCTGGGGTACTGGGAAGATAAAAGCATGAAATAAGTGAACAGTGCCCAGTTTTGGTACACAGGCAGGGCTCCATAAATGGTGATTCTCTAGGCCATGGTCCATCCTCCACCCAACTGTATGGGACCCAGAGTAACACTCTCATACCTTCTGCTCAAGATGTGCTCTACGTAGAGACACCCTCTGCTCTAGCTTCTGGAGCTCACGTTCATGCTGTGCCTCTGTCTGCATCTTGATTTTGCTCTGGTAGGCATTGAGCAGCTCCATTTCCTGCTGGAGCTGTAGCCTCAAGGCCTGGCATTCTGCTTCTTGGGCCTCATCTAGCCGTAACTGCGGGCACAAAAGACACACACTGTAATTCATTCCTAGCTTACAGCACCTGGTGACTACTGGAAGAGGTTTCCTTGTTTGGACTGAAACAGGTCCCCTCAGAAAAACATGTGCCTTGGGTACATTCAGAGTTAGGAATCAAAATTAGTACGTTCTGCCCCATGGGCTACGAGGTTCTACAAACACATTCTTAAACATTCCTTCTTAAGAAAACAAAAACATTCTTAAGAAAAACTGGTTTTCTTAAAACCACACACACACAGAAGTCAGGAAGGCTACATGCTCTGGTGATTAAGCCTGTGGGTTTTGGAGGCAGACTCCTGACCTTGATATCTAGCTCCATGATTCACTCAGGTATAACGCCTTGAGAAGTTATCCCCTCTAAGTCTCATTTTTTTTCCTCTCAAGAAAATAACAGGAGTAGTTCCTACTGTCTAAGATTGGTATGAGGATTAAATGGAAGAATTCATATGAAATCCTAGGCATAGTTCTAGATGCACACCAAGTGTTCAGTAAATAGTAGTTGTTAACATTATTTTGGCTTTAACTAACCATTTCCATATTTATGTATCCTTAACCCTCAAACTACCACACATTTAGGTATCCTTAGCTCTAAAAAAGTGAGTCCAATCTCCACGACACTGGGGACTATCCCACAGTACAGTTACACTCCTAGCAAGTAATGCTGGTCCCTACAATTGACTATACAAGTTATCCTGCTGCCTAACCCACCTAAACTCAAGTGGTTCAAAATCTCTTCCTCACAGAGATAGCCTGCATGATCTTAAGGGGCATATTCTGGTTTGAAGTAGTGAAATCCAGATTATAAAGCAGGCTGATAGAGTTCCCCTTGCTCTCTATAGCTCCTGGACTTTGTATTACATGCCATGCTGTTGGTTCTGTCTGAGGAATGGGCCAAGACAGCCAATCTTTCAATAAGCATAACTGAAGGTTTGGGGCCATTAGTGGGACTATATTTTGTGGTTGATGATCCTCCTGCCCCAGGCTTGGTTTTGTCTAAAAACTTTTATCAGGCCCTCAGTTCAGCTGGGAACTAGGAGATTAGAATCCTTGAATTAGACAGACAGTTCTGTCTACCCTGAATTTATCCACATGTTTCCATACAGAAACTTTTTCTCCATTTTATGCTTCCCCCCCACCCCCTAATTTGTACAATTTGTGACAATTAATTAACAATGTATCTCAATATCTTAAGAAACTTTTGGAAATGTTACTAGAATAGTTTTAGAAAGTTATCTGCACAGTATATTCTTTAGTACTTTTGGAGGAATATATCCCATGAACATGAAATAAATACCATAATCATATTTCCAAAGCATTTTCTAGTAATCAATCCTACCCAGCTTTCACTAAAATCCACTGAAAACGATACCTCTTTTCTTATTTTCCCAATGAGAAATGAAGGGAGAAGAGACACAAGATAAAAAAGTCACTCCACGGCAGGAACAGCCTTACGGATAAATGCCAAAGGGTTTACTGGCTCCCAATAAGATTTATTAATTCCCTCTTGATGTGGGAGCTTCCTTACCAATAAAGGGAATGAAAACCTGTTCTTTTCTACTTGTCTTTGTTAACTGTTATGAGCCCTGGTCAAATGGGTGAGAGGCTCATCTTATAGGAAGCTTAGTCCATTGAAACATCTCTATCTTCTCTTATTTCTGGCGTTCTATTATTAATGTCTATAACTATGGGATTTTGTACCAGCTCTGACTCTATAAAAGTGCCGGTCTAGAAATCAGAGAGTACATTCCAGTATCCGGTATTCATTGCCCCAAAGTTGCGCATATCGAATCCATTAAAATGTTTTATAGAAGTGTAGGTAAATATCACATCTGTTTCCTAAAGTGGATTAACATGAAAGGATGTGATGGCAGCCGCATAATGTAGTATGGCCAGGCTTATGGGCTCTCCCCGAAATGGGGTCAAATCCCAGCTTCATCACTACTTAGTTAATTACCACTATGTGAGCCCCTAAGCCAGGAGTTGGCACATTATGGCCCAAGGGCCAAATCTGGCTTGCTGCCTATTTTTGTCAATAAGGTTTTATTGGAACACAGACATGCTCATTCATTTACGTACCACCTAGGGCTGCTTTTGCATGACAACAGCAGAGTTGAGTAGTTGCGACAGCAACCCAGTGGTCCACAAAGCCTGCCCCTCTAAAGAAACAGTTTGCCAACTCCTGCTCTAAGCAAGTGGCTTTACTTCAATAAACCTCAATTTCCACGCAGGTAAATTAGGGTTAAAACAGTAACTACTTCAAAAGTCAAAGGGGTTATACAAGATTGAAATAACATACCCAAAACAGTGGCTGGGTCATGATAAGGAGTCACTAAAGGATAGTGGCATTTATCATACCTACTTTTATCTTCTCCCTGCCTCAGGAGAAAGAGTACGTCTTTCCTTTTATTCAAGGCCAATCCTGAACCTATGTTCCTGATCCCATTCTGTCCATCTTACATAACAGGCATTCACTGAGCACTTGCTGTGTACCAGGAATTGTTGCAGGTGCTCATGACACAAAGATGAACAAGACAAAAATACTATCAGCCTTGGTGTCCCTACCAACTCTCTCCCCTCTCCTTACCCTTAACCTCTCCTTGTACTCCTCATTCCCATCCTAGCCCTTACTGGGGCTAGTAAGGGGTCTTTATCTTACCGGACTTCCAGCAGCATTTAATACTGTGGATTGCCCTTTCCTTCTTGAAATCTTTCTCTAGTCTTCTGAGATACCATACCCTCTTGGGATTTTCCCCCTCCCTCCTCTCCTTTCCAGCTACTTCCTTTTTCCTCTAACTTCTCTTCCTAAGGAATCAAGTCCATTCTCAAGGCTACAACTACCATCTATATGATGATTCCCACTTCTTCACCTCTATTTCAGTCTTCTCTTCCGAGGCCCAGGCTAGCTTACCCAGTCTGCTAGGGACATCTTCGCCTGGATGGTTCCCAGGCCCCTCAAGCTCAGCATGACTATTAGCTCATCATTGTTCCCTTCCTTTTCCCCCAAACTGCTCCACTTCTTTCTTTACCATGCAGGTAAGTGACACCATCATCCACTGTTTTGTTGAGACTAGAGACCGGGAGTCTACCTTAATCCCTCATGCTCCACATTTACTCTGTAACTAAATGCTTTCACTTCCACCTCCTGCCTATCAAATTTCATCACTTTCTCCTTCCTCCCATCCGCCCCCTTCTGGTCTAGCCACCACTTGCTCCTGCCCAGGTAAAAGCAGCAACTTTATACATGATCTCCTGAGATCCATCCGACCATCTCCCAGGCCATTCTCCACCTGTCACCGGAGTGATCATTCAAAAACGCAAATCTGATGTCAGTTCCCCACACCCCCTTCAATGCCCTTCAATGGCCTCCCATTGCTTTTAGGATCAAGAGCAAAATCCTTAAGAAAGCTTACAAGCCCCTCCATGATCTGGTCCCTGTTTAACCCTCCAGTCTTATTCTCATTTGGTCTCTGTCTCGTTCTCTATATTCCGAACATAATGGACGCTGAGTTCATCAGAAGTGCCACTATTTCCCCTGTCTTTACCAATGCAGTTCTTTTGCCTACAATGTGCTCTCTATTCCTCAGCTTACTCATTCCTGACGCTCCACACCAGCCTACTCTCCTGGTCACACTCTGCTGGCATGCTATACTTGCTCGGCCATTACACAGAGCAGACATTTTCAATGCCATTTCCTCACTTTTCCATAAATTCCATGAAGACATGATCAATGACTTTCTTATTCACCACAGTATCCCAGGATGCCTGGGGCATAGTAGGGCACTCAATGCTTACGGGATGGATGAGTGAATGAATGAATGATTGAATGATACATAGATTCCTACCCATGACCTCAGGTTTAAGAAAACCTTTAAAGCCTTTCCCAAAAAACAGAAGTCTTCCTTCAGCTGTCTCTTCTTCTAGCTACAGTTCTTCTCCCTTCCTTCACTGATGAGCAGCTGGGAAAAGGAATCTTGTGTATGTTTCTACCTCACTTTAAAGTGTATTGTAACATGCACTACAATGTCTTCCACTCCAACCAGTCCGCTGCTTGTCTGACAGTCACTGCACAAATCTACTGCGGGATCCAGTTGGTCTCTCTGCCACACTTGAAACAATCACCTAGGAGCTTCTGTTCTGGTGTCACTGACATACTCTCTCCAATTCCTCACGCGCATGAACAATTCATCTCCTTTGGTCTGCTTCTCCTCCACCCTCATATGGTGGTGTCCACAGCTCCTGTTCTTAGTCCCCTTCTTAATAAAATCTCCTGTCCCTAGAAGGTCTCAGGCATTCCCAACAGCTACAACTTCCCCCATCTAACATGGATGTCTAGCTACTTGTCTTGTGTCCTGTCTCTTCAACTATAGATTTCTATCTCTGTACCTCCCTACCTGGATACCCACAAAACTCAGGTAACATGTCTAAAACTTAGTCAATTATCTGCCAGGCATCCAAGCTTATACTTCCTTCAATTTTTTTTTTTTTTTAACCTTGGTAAAATGATGACCATTCCACTGTTACCAAGCCTACCTCCCAAATTGGTCATGGAGCTCAACCTCTTCTAACTCCTAAATGTTTCTCAAATCCTTCTTCCTCCTCACAATCTCCAGGAGGATGTTCTTAGTTCAGGGTTTCCTTACTTTTTTCCTGGCCTATGATAGTTTCCTAACAGGTCTCTTCACCTACAGTTGTTAAATTACTGGTATCTTTCTAGATCACAAATCTGATCTTGTCACTTTCCTTTTTAAAATGGGCTTCAGCAGATCCCCATTTGTTTACAGAAAGATGTGCAAACTCCTGACTTTTGAGGGTCTGATCCCCAACTATCTACCTGCTTCCCTTTATACTCGTGTCATATCAACCACTCATTCCTTAAATGTACTGTCCTCTTTCAGGCCTTGTATCTTTGCATTTACTGTGTCCTCTCTGCTGGGAATAACTTTTCCTTCTTCTGCCTGTTTGACAAACTATTTTTAAGACTCATCTCCTTGTGAAAGCTTCACTGAATCACAGGTAAGCTCCTGTCTCTGGGTTATCAAGACCTTTATGACCTCTCCATTTGGGGCTCCCATAAATCCTCCTTGAACTTTGGACTCACACCAAAGTTCTTTTGGGCCCCAAATGCACACTTTCCATCTTTTGGACCTTTGCCCATGTAGGTCCCTTTCCATGGAGGCTGTTTACTTCAGTACATTCCTTCAAGCTTCTTGGCTCTTGCTGGGAAGCATTCCCTACAGCAGATTAGATGTTCTTACTTATCCTTCCACAGTGCCCCCCACTCTACACCCCCCACTTCAAAGCATTTATTATGCCTTTTTAAATTGCTTAATTCTCTGACTTCCTTGCTTGACTAACGAAAAGTGTGAAGAAAGGGATCAACTGTTGTCTCCCTAGCTTATTACTCTAGCTCTGAGCCCAGCAGAGTGCTGAACGCAGATGCTTAGTAAAAGTTTATTGAATGAATGGTCTGTGTGTCTTATTCATTTGTGCCTGATATTAGTTGTGCCATCTTTGATGAACGAAAACACGGTATTATATGCGGTATCTATCGTATCTTGCCCTCAAAGTCCCTATGTGCCACAGGTCTGACTGAGCATGTGACTCCTTGAGTTCCATCTTATAAGACACACTCCAGCAAGTATCCACATTGGCTTGGTTTTATTCAGCGTCGTCACTTCCTCAGTTCTTTGGGCAGAAAAACACCAGTATCCTAAATTTGTGCAAGAATCATCTTGGGAACAACAGGCTGGATCTTGAATTTTCTTGATTCCCAAAGCTCTTGAAGCTGTGGCACTGAACCTAACCACTTACCGCTTGAGAGGCCATCATTTCATTTATACTCTGTTCATACTGCTCTGCCAAAATGGCAAGTTTTCTTGTCTGCTCATCTTTCAGTGTCTTTAAGATTGTTTTGTGCTCATTCTTTGGAGTAACTTCCAACTGGTGATTCTTGAGTGCTTTATACTGTTTGGTCTGTACTTTGCAAGTGTCCTGAAACTGTTTTTTAATTTGCATTTCCATGGCCTGTGTAGAAAAAGGGACAGAAGGAGAATAAAGACACGTTAGTAAATGCAGAAAGCCTTCCATTCTAATAGCACAATACAGGTGCTGGGACCAGCGGTCTTTTGGTGCAGTGACCTGCAGTCTTTTGGTGCAGTGACCCACATTACTAGTCAGCAATAATGAAAATGATACAGACAAGAGTTAACTACCAACACTGTTGGTATTAAGTGAATGGAAGTAATTTTGACTTTACCAATGGATTTTTAAAAATGAATTATTACAAGGGGATCACAACTCCAAGCAGATTGTAGAATACTATGAAGCTTTGTTTGTTAAAGGTCGTTCATTATTTTAATGGCTTCTTAATAAAAATCTTCAGTGTCTTCCATTGGTTATTAATTTCCCTGCATTTTTTTTTTTTGTTCGTCTCCCTCCCCACCCATGTTTCCAAATGACAAAGGGGATGGTGACATATAAGCTGGCTCTTACAGCTCTGCGTTTCCTTGACAAATCAACAAAGGAGAACATCTGGATAATACCTCACATCATAACCTATTTCCCCTGGATTTCAGCATAAGTGGACAGGGAAAAGTGATTTTAGATTTCTCCTCCCATGAAGGGGTTATACTTTCATGTACCAATACCAAATTCGCATTTTGGCAAGGAGGAGGTGGGCTATATTATTTAAGTCCAGAAGGCACTCATCAGGTTGCCTCAGAGTCACACATGCATTTCATAAATGCTTGGAGTTGTGATGACAGAGATCACTAATTAGACAGGTTAGGATTTGGCCAGACAGGAACATGGCCAGTGCATTTGAGGTTGGCCTCAAATCTGTGTTAACAATGACAACAACCCCCTTGACATACAGCAATGGCTTAGTCCACAGAGCTTGTAAATTAGCAGTCAGCTAAAACTATCTGGAGGCAGTGAGGGCCAAAGGAATTCCAAATCTCTAGTGCAGGGATAATAAATGTTCTGGCACATGTAGATTCACTCCTGATTCCCATGCCAATGACAGATGTCACTAATAAACCATACTCTTTCCTACTAAGCTTGCACGTGGCTTTAGTCTTTCTCAATATAGCGGCACTCAAAGTGGTTACTACCAATACTCTAGCGCGACAGATGAAATTTATCTGCCATATACCTTCTAGGTAACTTTCTCATTTCTTGGGATTAGAACTTAGGGCCGCTGTTTGTCCATAAATTACAGCTCTAAAGAGGGCAGGTTCTGAAGGGGCCAGAGAAACTGCATGATGGCTACAAAGAAAAACAGAGGTCAACCAGTACGATGGTTTCCAAAGTAGCATCTGTTCAGGAGTTTGTTACATACGGACTCTTGGCCTTCAATCTGGAGACTCTCATTCAACAGGTGTGGGGCCCAAAAACTTGTAATTTTGAAGAGTTGCCCCAGAGAATCTGACAGTCATCCAGAGGCAGGAACTACTAAGCCAGTCTAACTGCATCCTGGAGCACTAATAAGGGAACACTTTGATTTCCTCTTACCTTTAAGTTTTTTGGCTGTTGCCGAAGTTCCATGACATGCTTCCTGTGCAGTTCCCTTTCCCGCCTCTTATTGTACTCCAGCTGGTTTTCCAGTTCGGTCTGGTGCTGTAGACGGATCAGGTCCATGCGCAGCTTCTGTAACGTGTGCAGCTGCCTGTACTCGAGCTCTCGGGTGGACTCGTCATGTCGGATCAGCATGGCGTGCTCCATCTCCTTCTGGGTCCTCTTTTTATTTAGTTCCTGCATTCAGGACCAAGACACAAATGGAGAGAGGTGACTGGAGGCGAACTGGAAGGAATGCACGATGGAGTGAGGGAGGGCAAGGAAGGGCACTACTAACTGTCTCTTAATTAAACCCGTTAGTGCTGGCAGCATGACTTAATGAGATTGGATTAGCAATCCCTGGAGGTTTAGGTTCTGTTTCTGGGCCCATCACTTACAAGGTGGACAAGTATACTATCTGTAAAATGGGATTTTGCAGCCATGGCAACTACACTATCTACAGAATGGGATTAATTCTAACTGACCCCTTCTTCTTCTTTTTTTTTTTTTTAAGTATTTTTTT
>PISX010030058.1:0-19101 GCA_004024625.1 Mellivora capensis | reverse complement strand
TATATATATAGGTAACATTAAAGTGGTAACATTAAAGTGCTAAATGAGAAAGCCTATAAACCCACTGAGCCACCAGGCACCCCTCCTCTTCAATTTTTATTTATATATATATATATTTATTTATTTATATATTACATATATACATATATATATATAGGTAACATTAAAGTTACCTATATATATATACTTAGCACTTTAATGTTACCTATATATATATATATAGCACATTTAGCACTTTAATGTTACACACACACACACACACACATATATATATATATATATATATATATGTTTATATATTTAAAACCCATTTAAAAATTGAAGAGGAGGGATGCCTGGGTGGCTCAGTGGGTTAAAGCCTCTGCTTTCGGCTCAGGTCATGATCCCAGGGTCCTGGGATCGACCCCCACATTGGGCTCTCTGCTCCACGGAGAGCCTGCTTCCTCCTCTCTCTCCCTGCCTGCCTCTCTTGACTACTTGTAATCTCTATTTGTCAAATAAATAATAAAATCTTAAAAAAAAAATTGAAGAGGAAAATATGAGGGTATCTTAGGGGTAATGAAAGTGTTCTAAAATTGATTTTGGTGATGGAAGCACAACTCTGAATACTCTAAAAGCCAGTGAATTTTGGACTTCAAATGGGTGAATAATATGGTATATGAATTTTATCACAGTAAAAATAAGGAAGATGAAATAAAGCCTTTTAAAAAATATAAGAGCTGATAGCATTAATTACCATCAAGCTATGACTACAAGAAATGTTAATGGCAAGAAAAAATTACACCAGATGAAAACTTTGATCTATATTAAAAAAATGAAGAGAATCAGAAATCTATATAGAGGGCACCTGGGTGGTGCTGTTGGTTAAGCGTTAAGCTTTTGCTTTTGACTCAGGTCATGATCTCAGGGCTGTGAGATCAAGCCCGAGTCAGGCTCTGTGCTCAATATGGAATCTGCTTAAGATATACTTTTGAAGATTTTATTTATTTGAGAGAGAGTGAGAATGAGCAGGGGGAAAGGCAGACAGAGATAAGCAGACTACCTGCTGATCAGGGAGCCTGATGCAGGGCTTAATCCCAGGACCCTATCTCAGGGTCCTGAGCCGAAGGCAGATGCTTACCTGAAGCATTTATTTGAAGATAGACTGTGATATGTTAAAGATTTATACCTTAAATCCTAAAGAAACCACTTTAAAAAAAGGCAAAGAGGTATAATTAATAAGCCCATGAATCATAAAATGGTTAATTAATCTAAAAGACATCCAAAAAGGAGAAGATGAACAGATTGGACAAGTAGAAATCAAATAGCAAGATGGTTGACTTAAATCCAACCATATAAATAATCACATTAAATGCAAATGTTCTGGGGTGCCTGGGTGGCTCAGTGGGTTAAAGCCTCTTCCTTCGGCTCAGCTCATGATCCCAGGGTTCTGGGATCGAGCCCTGCATCGGGCTCTCTGCTCAGCGGGGAGCCTGCTTCCCCCTTTCCCTCTCTCTGCCTGCCTCTCTGACTACTTGTGATCTCTGTCAAATAAATAAATAAAATCTTTAAAAAATAATAAATGCAAATGTTCTAAGCACTACAATTAATAGGTGGAAATTATCAGATTGCATTTAAAAGTGAGACCTAGTTATGGTGCTATCTACAAGAAACCCACATTAAATACATTTAAAGATACAGATAGACTAAAAGTACAAGGATGGAAAAAGATACACTATGTGAACACTAATCAGAAGAAAGCAGGAAGTACCATATTAATACTAGACAAAGTGGATTTAACAGCAAGGAATATTACCATGGATATGGAGGGTGATTACATGATGAAAATGGGGTCAGTTCTTTAAGAAGACTAACAACCATAATGTTTATGCTTAAATTTAACAACAGAACTTCAAGATTTTTAAAGCAAAAGTAATAAAAACTGAAAGAAATAGATAACCCATCAGTATAGTTGGAGACTTCAACAGTACTTTCTCAATATTTGATTGAACAGTTAGACAAAAAAAATCAGTAAATAACTTGACCTTGTTGACATTTGCTGACCACTCTACCCAACAATGGTATGATTGTATTCTTTGCTAGTGTTCATAGAATATTAACCAAGATAGACTGTATCTGGGCCATAAAAGAAATTTCAAAAAATTTAAATTTCACAAAGTATGTTCTATTATCGTAAAGGGATTACATTAGAAATCAGTAACAGAAAAATATCTGAAAACTCCCAAATATTTGGAAATGAAACATAATCGGTATTAGACATCAGTCAAAGAATGATAAGAAGGGGCGCCTGAGTGGCTCAATGAGTTAAAGCCTCTGCCTTCGGCTCAGGTCATGATCTCAGGGTCCTGGAATCGAGCCCCGCATCAGGCTCTCTGCTCAGTGGGGAGCCTGCTTCTCCCTCTCTCTCTCTCTGCCTACTTGTGATCTCACCCTCTGTCAAATAAATAAATAAAATCTTAAAAAAAAATGATAAAATTTTAGAAAACCAGGAAATATTTTTTTTTATTTATTTATTTATTTATTTTAAAGATTGATTGATTTATTTGACAGACAGGGATTACAAGTAGGCAAGAGGCAGGCAGAGCCACTCAGGCCCCCCTAGGAAATATTTTTAAAGAATGAAAATGAGAACATGATATAGCAGAATTTGTGGGATTCATTTAATGCAGTACTTAAAAGGAAATTTATAACATTAAATGCATATATTAGAAGTAGAAAGATTTCAAATTATTGACCTAAGCTTCCACTTTAAGAAATGAGAAAAAGAAAAGGAAACTTAACTCCATAGAAGCAGAGGAAAGGAAACTGAAGATCAGAGCAAAAATCACTGAATTAAAAAGCAGAAAAATAGTAGATGTTACCAGTGAAACCAAAAGCTGATTTCTTTCTTTCTCTTCCTGTTTCTCTCTCTCCCTTCTTCCCGCCGTAAGCTTTACACCCAGCATGGGTCTTGAACTCACAGGCTCCCCCACAAGAGTCTCATGCTTTACTGACTGAGCCAACCCAAAGCTGTTGCTTTATTTTATTTTTTTAAAGATTTTATTTATTTGAGAGAGAGACAGAGTGAGAGAGCATGAGAGGGGAGGTCAGAGGGAGAAGACTCCCCATGGAGCTGGGTGCCCAATGTGGGACTCGATCCCAGGACTCTGAGATCATGACCTGAGCCAAAAGCAGTCACTCAACCAACTGAGCCACCCAGGTGCTCAAAGCTGTTGCTTTAAATTAGTAAACAAAATTGATGAACTTTTAGCCAAGCTTAGGCAAGGAAGAGAGAACACATTACTGGTATCAGGAATGAGAAATAGGACATGAGTGATGATTCTACAGCCATTATAAAGATAAGTACCACAAACCATTATAATGCCAGTAAATTTGACAGTTTACGTTAAATACACAAGCTCCTTGAAAGACACGAACCCATAACGCGCAATCAAAAAGAAACAGATAACCAGACTAGGTCTATATCTATTAAGGAAATAGAATTATAGTTTAAAACTTTACCACAGGGCGCTTGGGTGGCTCAGCCGTTAAGCGGCTGCCTTCGGCTCAGGTCATGATCCCAGGGTCCTGGGATTGAAGCCCACATCAGGCTCCCTGCTCAGCGGGAAGCCTGCTTCTCCCTCTCCCGCTCCCCCTGCTTATGTTCCCTCTCTCCCTCTGTCTCTCTCTATCAAATAAATAAATCTTTAAAAAAAAACCAAAACTTTCCCACAGAGGAGACACCAGGCTTGGATGGCTTCACTGCTGGAGTCTACCAACAATTTAAGGAAGAATTAATGTACCATTTCGACAAAAACTTTTGAAGAACTTAGAAGAGGAGGGAACATTTCCCAACTCATTTTATGATCCCAACCTTACCCTGATACCAAAACCAAAGACATAAGAAAATGACATGCTAATATTCAGTATGTACATAGATGCAAAAATATTTAACAAAATTTTGGTAAATTGAAATCAGTAATTTCTATAAAAGATCATGACCAAGTAGGATTTATCTCAACAATTCAAGGTTGGTTTAGCATTTTAAAATTCAAACAATATAGTTCACACCTATTAACAGATTAGAAAACAAAGTAACATGATTATCTCGAGACTCAGAAGAGTATTTGGGAAAATTCAATTTCCATTCATGTTAAAAACTTTCAACAAATTAGCAGGAAACTTCCTTTTTTTTAAAAGACTGTATTTGTAAATACTCTCTACACCCAGTGTGGGGCTTGAACCTATAGCCGTAAGAGCAAGAGTTGCATGCTCTACCAATTGAGCCAGCCAGGCATCTCTGTAAGGGAACTTCCTCAGTCTGATAGAGGGCATCTTTGAAAAACCAGTAGCAAATACTGTACTTAATGAAGAAAAAATTCTTTGCCCCTAAGAACAAGAACAAGGCACAGATACTTGCTTTACTACTTCTTTTTAATATTGTATTGACGATTCTCACCAGTGTGGTGAGCTAAGAGGGGAAGAGGAGCAATTAAAGGCATAAGGTTGAAAAAGGGAAAAAAGTAAAACTTACTACTACAGAGGACAGATTCATGTGTGTAGGAAAACACAAGGATTCTATAGAAGTAGATTATTTAGGTTTAGGAAGGTTGTAGGATACAAAGTCAGTATATAAAAATCATATGTATGGGGCACCTGGGTGGCTCAGTGGGTTAAAGCCTCTGCCTTTGGCTCAGGTCATGATCTCAGGATCCTGGGATCCAGCCCTACATCCGGTTCTCTGCTCAGCGGGGAGCCTGCTTCCTCCTCTCTCTGCCTGCCTCTGTGCCTGCTTGTGATCTCTCTCTCTCTCTGTCAAATAAATAAATAAAATCTTTAAAAAAACCCATATATATGTTTATATACTAGGAAGTGCAATCTGAAATTGAGGTTGAGTAAGTACATCATTTACAAATGACAGAAATAAAGTCTTAGAGCTAAATTTGACAAGATACATGCAATAGCTGTATTCTGAAAACTATAAGACATATGCTTTATTGAATTGGAAGATTCAATATTGGTAAAATTGTAATTCTTCCCAGATCTGTATATTCAGTGTGATCTCAGTCAATCAACACACTAACTAAAATTTACCTGGAAACACAAGGGTCTAGAATAGACAAATTTGAAAACTAAGATCAAAATTGAAGGACTTAATATAACCTGATTTCCTTTTTTTTTTTTTTTTTTTTGAGAGAAAGTGTGCAAGTCTGAATGAGTGCAAGGGGCAGAGGGAGAGGGAGCAAACGGTTTGGTAATTAAGATGGTGTGGTGTGAAAATAAACCTATATAGATCCACGGAAAGGAATAGCAGTTCAGAAATAGATCCATGCATGTATGGTCAGTTGATTTGTTTGATTTTTGGAAGTTGCCGAGGTATTTCAGTGGGGAAAGGAAAACTTTTTAATAAGTAGTCCTTGAACAGATAAACCTTATAAAGGAAGAAAGACCTTTTTCATTCTTCTAGGTTCCCAGCTGGGTCTCTGTAACAAGACAGATTAACAAGAGAAAAACCTGGGTGTCTCAGATGGTTGAGTGTCTGTGTTCAGCTCAGTCATGATCTCCAGATTCTGGGATCGAGCCCCATGTCCAGCTCCCAGCTCAGTGGGGGGATTTGCTTCTCCCTCTCTCCCTGCTTGTGCTCTCTCTCTCTCTCAAATGAATAAATAAAATCTTTTAAAAAAAAAGTTAGATCCTGACAAATTTTTAGAGAAGTGTTAAGACAAAGGAAAAGGACCTTGAGTGTCTGGTAGTGGCAAATTATGGGAAGGAAGGCAGATATATTGAAACTAATGGTAGATAAAGACTAGCTAGTAAAGTTTTTTATGTAAAACCCTCTGGTGCCATCTCCAGGCTGGTAAGATTTGTCTCCTGTTAATTAACTTTCGTCCTTCCTAGTGAAGAAGGGAGGAGGACACCTTTGTAAATTTAAATATGTCCTGCTTTTAGGCAAATAGAGGGAGGGCAGAGAGCTTTTCTTTTATCTGCTTCTTAATTTCCTTATGCTCAAAATAACCCTATGCCAAAGTGCCATATGTGGGATGGCAAATTCTGCTATCCTTCACCACATTAAAAACCACAACAACAACAAAAACCTCCAACCTTACTTCACATCATCAAAAATTAACTCACATGGATCATGGACTTACATGTAAGAGCTAAAATTAAATTCTAGAAGAAAACATCTGAGAAAATCATTGTGATCATAGATTGGAGAAAGATTTCATAAGTTAAACAGAAAAGGCACAAAGTATAAAAAAATTGATGTTTGAGCTCATCAAAATAAAAAAATTTTTTAAAAAGATTTTATTTATTTATTTGACAGACAGAGATCACAAGTAGGCAGAGAGAGAGGGGGAAGCAGGTTCTCTGCTGAACAGAGAGCCAGATGTAGGGCTTGATCCTAGGACCCTGAGACCATGACCTGAGCCGAAGGCAGAGGCCTTAACCCACTGAGCCACCCAGGCGCCCCAAAATAAAATTTCTCTTTTAAAGACAGAGTAGGGACGCCTGGCTTGCTCAGTCGGTGAAGCCTGTGACTCTTGATCCCAGGGTCATAAGTTCAAGCCCTATGTTGGGCATAGAGCTTATTCTTTAAAAAAAAAAAAAAAAAAGACTGGCAGAAAATATAAGAAAGTATTTGAATGTGGGATATATGAAGAATGCTCATAATTCAATAATAAGACAAACCAGTTTAAAAATGGGCAAGAGATGTGAACAGACTCTTTGCTACAGAAGATAATGTGCTTGGCAAAGATATTCAACATTAGTTATTAGGGAAATGCAAATGAAAACCATAAGTACCACTACACAACTACTTAGCATGGCTGATCTTGAGAAAGTGTAAAGTCCAATGCTGGTGAGGATGTGGAGCAACTGGAGTTCATATATTACTGATAGTAATGTAAGATGGTGAGACCACTTTGAAACAGTTTGAGTTTCTTTTTTTGTATTAAACATACATTTATCATAATGACACAGCCATTACACCTCTGAAATGAATCCCTATGTCCATGTCAGGACTTGTACATCAATGTTTATACCAGCTCTATTTGTAATAGCTAAAAATTGGAAACCCATATAATCCAGGTATTATCAACAGTAAGTAGATAAATAAATTGTGGTTTATTTATACAATGGTGTAGTGCTCAGCAACAAAAATAAATAATGTATTGGCATACTAGTATGCAGTATTGTAAAGCTGTTAATTTTTTAAATTGTTTTTAAGATTTTATTTATTTTTGTCAGAGAGAAAGCAAGCAGGAGAGGGGAGTTAGGGGCAGAGGGAGAAGCAGACTCCCTGCTGAGTCCCTGCTGAGCAGGGTGCCTGATGTGGTGCTTGATCCCAGAACCCTGGGATCATGACGTGAGTGGAAGGCAAGGCAGATGCTTAATGGACTGAGCCCCCCAGGCACCCCTTAAATTTTCTGATAGTCTGTTGGATGTGACCTGGTATTTCCTCATCTTAGTTTGTATTTTCCTAATTACTAGTAGAAGATAAGCTTTCATTATTGGACTTTTGGGTTTCTACTTCTGAGTCTTTGCCAACTTTTCTATTGCATTATTTATCTTTTTCTTTTTGGATTATAATTCTTTGTATATATTGGGAACCAATTTGTCATATATGTATGTTTGAAAAAAAATTTTTTCTTATCTATAGCTTATGTTTTAACTTTACAATTTTTTTTTTTTACAGATTTTTTATTTATTTTATTTATTTGAGAGAGAGCAGTGGGGAGGGGCAGAGGGAGAGGGAGCCTGATGCAGGGCTTAATTCCAGGACCCTGTGTTTTTTACTGTATAGAAGTTTTAAGTTTTAAATCTTAAAGTCATCAGAAGTTAGTCTTTTTTTTTTTCCTGGTTTCTGCTTCTGGTTCTTATTTAATAAGTCCTTTATTATGCTGAGGTCATAGTCTTGTATATTAGCTTCTGAAATTTTAAGAATTTGCTTTTCAAATGTAGATTTTTAATCCATATGGAATTTATGTTTGTGTGGGATATGAATGGACTTTTTTTTCTGTATAGAGAATTAGTTGCTTCAAAACATTTGTTATTGAATATTAATTATGTCTCCTGATATGATCCAAGTTTTTGAATATGTGGGGGTCTGTTCTATGATCTATTCTTTTCCACTGGTCTGCTCAATTTCTACATTTTTTTTAAATAAAAACAAAAGCATTTATTTGGGGTCTCAGAATTGCAATTTGGGGAACATACATTTGGGGAAGCTGCCCAAGCTTCCCCTTAGGGAACAAAAATCAAGAGCTTATAAAGACAAAAAGGAATGCTTTTATATATTGTTCAGAAAGAATTTTGTTTGGTGTTGGTGGCAGAAAGGTAATTTTGGCTGAAAACAATTGGTTCTTAAAGCTATCAGTAGGCAGAGTCTCTTGCTGTACCACGTTGCAGGTGTTTGGCCTGAGTCCTTAGAATATTTACAGTTTCAGTTCAAAGTTCATGGTTGCACCTGATAAGAACGTGATAAGGTCCATCTCCTAAATGGCCCCAGGCCATTTTTTTTTTAAAGATTTTTATTTATTTATTTGACAGAGAGAGATCACAAGTAGGCTGGGAGGCAGGCAGAGAGAGAGAGGAAGAAGCAGGCTCCCCGCCCAGCAGAGAGCCCGATGCGGGACTTGATCCCGGGATCCTGAGATCATGACCTGAGCCGAAGGCAGAGGCCTAACCCACTGAGCCACCCAGGCCCCTGTTTCGTTTCACCTTTCAACAAATAATCAGTCAATATTCATTCCACATGTCATAATTAACTATGCAAGAAGTCTCTGCTAGTAGGGCAGTCTCTACCTATTCATTTTATTCAGACTCCCTTGATATTTTTGTTGTAAATTGCATTGAATTTTTAGATTAACATGGAGCATACTGACTTCTTGGCAATATTGAGTCTTATAGCCAGAGATATTTTCTCTTAACTCCGTTTGGGTTTTTTTATCCTTCAATAGTGTTTTATAACCTTTTCATTAAAGATCTTTTTCTTTTGTTTGTCTCTATGGGTTCCCTTTTACTGTTTTTGCTGGAAATAGGTACATTGTTAATTTTAATACCTTGATTTTCATTTCAGCTGAGCTCTTTATTAAAGACATTTTAGGGTGCCTGGGTGGCTCAGTCTGTTAAGCAACTGCCTTTGGCTCAGGTCATAATCCCAGGGTGCTGGGACCGAGCCCCGCATTGGGCTCCCTGCTACTCCCTCTGCCCCTCCCCAGCCTGCTCTTACACGCTCCAGTTTTCTCATGGAAAAATAAGTAATATCTTAAAAAAAATGAAGACATTTTAGAAAATGTGGATGAGTAAAACTGTATAAAGAAGAAAAAAAATCACCTGTAATCTCATTCCTAGGAGAGAGATTCTTGTTAAATTTTTGTTACATTTTGGGGGTGCCTGGGTGGCAGAGTCGTTAAGCGTCTGCCTTCGTCTCAGGTCATGATCCCAAGGTCCTGGGATCGAGCCCCGCATCAGGCTCCCTTTGTGGTGAGGAAGCCTGCTTCTCCCTCTCCCACTACCCCTGCTTCTGTTTTCTCTCCCGCTGTGTCTTTCTCTGTCAAATAAATAAAATCTTTAAAATAAAACAAATTTTTGTTATATTTTTAATCCATTATCTTTTCATATTTATAATTAATATCATAATGTACATATAGTCTTGCATAAGACAGTATGGTCATTAAAAAATTATAAACACATCAGAATGACTTTACATTCATTTGTTTGAACTTGTCATCAGTTATTGTTATTCCTATTAGCTATTTATTCCCAGATTTTTCTCTGTTATAATGCTTGTGAACATTTTTATATTCAAATGTTTTACTCTTTGTGATCATTGAAGAATGAGATTCCAGTAAAAAGCATTTAAAATGCATAATAGTAGTACCTAGACCATAGAAAGTACTCAAAAAGATTTTGGCAAATGCAACTTGCTTTTATCACTTAATATGACTTGGTAGTTTTAACATACTTTATATGGAATTAGCTAATGATTCTTTAATAGAATAATTTTGTGAAGGAACATTTGGACTTAAATATAGTACAGTTTGGACGCCTGGGTAGCCCAGTGGGTTAAAGCCTCTGCCTTCAGCTCAGGTCATGATCCCAGGGTCCTGGGATCGAGCCTCACATCGGGCTCTCTGCTCTGCAGGGAGCCTGCTTTCTCCTCTTTCTCTCTGCCTCCCTCTCTGCCTACTTGTGATCTCTGTCTGTCAAATAAATAAATAAAATCTTAAAAAAAAATAAAATAAAAATAAATATAGTACAGTTTGTCCCATCTTATCCCCTTCTTGATCCTCTTTCTGCTCCATTTGTGCCTCATTTCTCTTGATAGCAAAATTATTTGAAAGAGTTATCTATTCTTGCTATCACCAGTTTCTCTCCTTTTTACTCTCTTAAACCCACTTCATTTAGACTTTTACCACCACTACTCTCTGTTCGTAAATCCAGTAATTAGTTGTAAATTCTCATCTTTACTGACCTATCAGTTTTTGATATTGTTTATTGCCTTTTCCTCTAAATGTTTTTTTCACTTGGTTTCCAAGACATCACACTTTCCATTTTCACTGGCCATTCCTTCTTTGTTTCCTTTGCTGGTTCTCCTGGCCTTTTTTCTTTTTTTAAATGAAAGAAATTTCAAAAATGCAAAAAAATACAATATTATAATGAATTTACCCCATGTACTCTTCAGTAATCATCAGCATTCTACTATTTTTGTTTAATCTGTACTACTTCCAGCCATTGTTTACCCCTATTTATTTAAAAAAAATTTTTTTTAGATTTTATTTATTTGAGAGAGAGCATGTGCGGATGAGAGTGGGAGGGAAGGGCAGAGGGAGAGGGAGAGAATCTCAAGTAAACTCCCTACTGAGTATAGAGCCCAACTCAGGGCTCCATCTCATAACCTTGAGATCACAAACTGAGCCGAAATAAAAATCAAGAGTCAGATGTTTAATTGACTGAGCCACCCAGTTTCTCCAGCTTAACCTATGTATTATTTTTCTTATTTTTAAGTCTTACTTAAATAGTACAGTTTACATACAGTAACATTTACTTCTTTTTTTTTTAAGATTTTATTTATTTATTTGACAGAGAGAGATCATAAGTAAGCAGAGAGGCAGGCAGAGAGAGAGGGGGAAACAGGCTCCCGGCTGAGCAGAGAGCCCAATATGGGGCTCAATTCTAGGACCCTGAGATCATGACCTGAGACGAAGGCAGAGGCTTAACTCACTGAGCCACCCAGGTGCCCCAAGTAACATTTCCTTCTTCAGATGAACAATTCTGTAAAATTTTGACAAACATATACAGTCTTGTAATCACCACAATATAGACACAGAATATTTTCATCACTTAAGTGGTTCCTTTTTGCCCATTGTAGTTGCTTCTCTTTCCTTACCCCCAGACCCTGGCAACCACTAATGTTTCCTATCCCTATAATTTTGACTTTACCAGAATGTCATGTAAATGGAATCACACAGTATGTAACATTTTGATACTGGCTTCTTTCAGTATCTTTGAGGTTCATCCAAATTGCTACATGTATCAGTTCATTCCTTTTTACTGCCCTGTAGAATTCCACTGATGAATGTACTACAGTTTATCCATTGACTGACTGAAGAATATTTAGGTTGTTCCCTCCCCCTCCCCCCCTTTTTTTTTTTTGCAATTATGAATAGAGCAGCTGTAAACATCCTTTACAGGTTTTGAAATAACTAGAAGTGAGACTGCTGGGTCATATGGTAAGTGTATTTTAACTTTATAAGAAACTACCAAACTCTTTATCCAGAATGTTTGTATGAGAGTTTCAATGTATTGAGAGTTCCAGTTGCTCCATATCTTCACTAGGATTGTCACTATTTTATATTTAAGTCTTTTGCCTCTTTTTATTTTTAAATTTTTTTTTAAGATTTTATTTATTTGACAGACAGAGATCACAAGTAGGCAGAGCAGCAGGCAGAGAGAGAGGGGGAAGCAGGCTCCCCGCTGAGCCGAGAGCCCGATGTGGGGCTCGATCCCAGGACCCTGAGATCATGACCCGAGCCGAAGGCAGAGGCTTTAACCCACTGAACCACCCAGGCGCCCCTTTTGCCTCTTTTTAAATTGGGTTATTTTCTCATTGTTGAGTTTTTTGTTTTTTTTGTTTTTTTTTTAGATTTTATTTGTCAGAGAGAGTGAGCACAGGCAGACAGAGTGGCAGGCAGAGGCAGAGGGAGAAGCAGACTCCCTGCTGAGCAAGGAGCCCGATGTGGGACTCGATCCCAGGACACCGGGATCATGACCTGAGCCGAAGGCAGCCGCTTAACCAACTGAGCCACCCATTGTGGGTGTCCCTCATTGTTGAGTTTTGAGAGTCCTTTATCTATCCTAGATACAAGTCATTTTTTTGGTTATGTAATTGGATATATTTTCTTCCATCTGGTATATTGTCTTTTTATCTCAGCTTTTGCTGAACACAAGTTTTTAATTTTGATCAAGACCAACTTGCCAAATTCTTTTCTTTTCTGGATTGTCTTTGGGTATCTTATTTAAGAACTCTTTGCCTCTGGGGTGTCTGGGTGGCTTAGTCGGTTAAGTGTCTGCCTTTGGCTCAGGTCCTGATCCCAGGGTCCTAGGACTGAGCGCCATATCAGTCTCCCTGCTCAGTGGGGAGATGTTTCTCCCTCTCTCTCTCTCTCTCTCTCTCAAATAAATAAAATCTTTTTAAAAAGGGGCAGCTGGATGGCTCAGTGGGTTAAAGCCTCTGCCTTCAGCTCAGGTCATAATTCCAGGGTCCTGGGTTGGAGCCCTACATCGGGCTCTCTGCTTAGCAGGGAGCCTGCTTCCCTTTCTCTCTCTCTGCCTGCCTCTCTGCCTACTTATGATCTCTGTCTGTCAAATAAATAAATAAAATCTTGAAAAAAATCTTTAAAAAAAAAGAACTCTTTGCCTAATCCCGAGTCACAAAGATTTATTCCTATGTTTTCTTCCAATCATTTTATGGTTTTACATTTAGATCAACAATCTATTTTGAGTTAGTTTTTAAAAAAAATTAATATATAATGTATTATTTGTTTCAGGGGTACAGGTCTGTGAATCTTGAGTTAGTTACTGTGTAAGGTTTAGGTTGATACTCATTTATTTTTGTATATGGATGTCCAGTGGTTTCTATGGCATTTGTTAAAAAGATCATCTTTTCGCCATTAAATCGTTTTTGTATCTTTGTAAAATAAACCAGTATATTTATATGGATTTCTGGATTTCTTATTCTACTCTGTTGATCTGTATTCCTTCCCATCGCCGATTCTATACTGTCTTGATTATTGTAACTTTATGCTAAGTCTTAAAATTGGGTACTCTGATTTCTACAAATTATTCTTCAAAATTATTTTGGCAATTTTGCTTTTTTGTCTCTCCATATAAATATTAGAGTTAGTCATATCTACAAAAAATCCTACTGATATTTTGAATTGTACCACATCTACATATCAGTTTAGGGAAATTTGATTTAGCACTGTTGAATTTATGTCCTACAATCTTGCTAAACACACTTATTAGTTCTAGGGTTTTCTGGGGGTCGGAGGGTAGTTCCTTAGTATTTTATATGTGTGCAATTATATTGTCTGTGAAGAGAAACAGTTTTTTTTTTTTTAAGATTTTATTTATTTATTTGAGAGAGAGAATGAGAGAGTATGAGAAGAGGGAGGGTCAGAGGGAGAAGCAGACTCCCTGCCAAGCAGGAAGCCTGATGTGGGACTCGATCCTGGGACTCCAGGATCATGACCTGAGCTGAAGGCAGTCACTTAACCAACTGCGCCACCCAGGCGCCCAAGAGAAACAGTTTTTATTTCTTCCTCACCAATCTGTATGCCTTTTATTTCTTTCTCTTTGCTAATTGTACTGGCTAGGACTTTCACTATGATGTTGAGTATTAATGCTTTACAGTGGACAACCTTGTCTTATTTCTGATTTTAGGGGGAAGGCATCAGTCTTTTTTTTTAAGATTTTATTTATTATTTTAATTTTTAAAAAGATTTATTTATTTGAGAGAAAGAGAACATGAGTAGGGGGAGAGGCAAAGGGAGAGGGAGAAAAATCCTCAGACAGACTCCCCGCTAAGCACGGGAGCCTGACAGGGGACTAGATCCTAGGACTTTGAGATCATGACCTGAGTCAAAATCAAGAGCTGGCCACCCAACCGACTGAGCCACCCTGGCACCCATGTTTATTTTTTAAATTGTGAGTAGGATTCATGCCCAAGTTGGGGCTTGAACTCATGACCCTAAGATCAAGAATCGATGTTCTACTGACTGAGCCAACCAGGCACCCCCAGAAGTCATCAGTCTTCAAGTTTGTTAGAGTTGCCCTTTATCAGACTCGGGAAATTTCCTTGTATTCCTAGTTGTTGTTGTTTTTTTAAAGATTTTTTAATTTATTTGTCAGGGAGAGAGAGAGAGAGTGAGCACAGGCAGACAGATTGGCAGGCAGAGGCAGAGGGAGAAGCAGGCTTCCCGCCAAGCAAGGAGCCCGATGTGGGACTCGATCCCAGGACACTGGGATCATGACCTGAGCCGAAGGCAGCCGCTTAACCAACTGAGCCACCCAGGCGTCCCCCTTGTATTCCTAGTTTGTTGAGAGTTTCTATTGTGAGGGGGTGTTTAATTTTCCAGAAATTGAATCAGCTTTGCATTCTTGTGACAAACCCACTAGGTTGTAAAGCATTATCTTTTATATATATATATATTTTATATATATATTTATATATATATTACTGATTTAATTTACTAATATTTTGTTGAAACATTTAATGTCTTTGTTTATGAGGTTATTGGTCTATATTTTCTTGTAATATCTTTGCTGGTTTGGGTTTCAGGGTAATGTTGGTCTCATAAAATGAGTTGGGAAGTGTTTTCTTCTCTTCTATTTTCTGAAGAGATTATACAGAATTGGTACTATTTCTTCTGTAAATGTGTGATAAAATTTATCAGAGAAAATATCTGGGCGTAAGTTACAGGATTATTCAAATAACTGATTTATCTCTAATGACTTTTGATAATTTGTGGTTTTCAAGGAAGCAGTCTGTTTCAACTGAGTAGTTGAATCTGTGTGTTTCGAATTTTGTGTAATATTCCCTATTTTCAAGGGGGCGCCTGGGTGGCTCAGTGGGTTAAAGCCTCTGCCTTCGGCTCGGGTCATGATCCCATGGTCCTGGGATCGAGCCCCACATCGGACTCTCTGCTCAGCGGGGAGCCTGCTTCCCCTTCTCTCTCTCTGCCTGCCTCTCTGCCTACTTGTGATCTCTCTCCGTCAAATAAATAAATAAAATCTTAAAAAAAAAAAATATTCCCTATTTTCTTTTAAATGACCATGGGATCTGTTGTTTTACTTTTTATTTTTTTCAATTCCTGTTATTATGTGTGTTTTCTCTCTTCTGTGTCAGTCTTGATGGAGATTTATTAATTTTTTTCCTGTTTTTAATTTTATTTCTGCTTTTTATTATTTTTATTTTTTATATTTATTATAATATATATATTTATTATTTTATTTTATATTTATTTTTAATTTTTATATATTTATATTTTACATTTTATTTATTTTTATATTATATATTTTATATATTTTATATTTATAAATATATAATATGTATTATATATTTATATTGTATATTTTTTATTATTTTTATATTTATTATAATATATAATATATAATACAATATATAATAATATAATAAATATTTATATACTTATTTTTATTATTTATCTTCATTCTGGTTACTTTGAGTTTATGTTCTTTTTATTTTATTTTTTTTTTAAGATTTTATTCATTTATTTGACAGAGATCACAAGTAGGCGGAGAGACAAGCAGAGAGAGAGAGAGGAAGAAGCAGGCTCCCCACTGAGCAGAGAGCCCGACGCGTGGCCGATCCCAGGAGCCTAGGATCATGACCTGAGCTGAAGGCAGAGGCTTTAACCCACTGAGCCACCCAGGCGCCCCTCTTTTTATTTTGTTCTTTTTTTTTTGTTTCTTCTTCTTCTTTAAAGATTTTATTTATTTATTTGACAGAGATCACAAGTAGGCAGAGAGGCAGGCAGAGAGAGAGAGGGGAAGCAGGCTCCCTGCCGAGCAGAGAGCCCGATGTGGGGCTCGATTCCAGGACCCTGGGATCATGACCTGAGCCGAAGGCAGAGGCTTTAACCCACTGAGCCACCCAGGTGCCCCCTTTATTTGGTTTCTTAAGATAGAAAGTTAGATTAGTGATAGAGACCTCTCTACTTACATTAGTCTGCTCCAGCTGCCATAACAAAATACCAGAGAATGGGAAAATTATTTCTCACAGAAAATTATTTCTTGGGGCTCCTGGGTGGCTCACTTGTTAAGTGTCTGCCTTCAGCTCAGGTCATGATCCCAGAGTGCTGGGATTGAGCCCTACATCAGTCTCCCTGCTCAGTGGGAACCCTGCTTCTCCCTCTCCCATTCCCCCTGCTGTGTTCCTACTCTCTCTCTGTCTCTGTCAAATAAATAAATAAAATCTTTAAAAAAAAAGAAAAATTATTTCTTACAGGTCTCTAGGCCTGGGAAGTCTAAGATTAAGGTGCCAACAAAGTGGGTTTAATTCTGAGGCCTCTTCTTTTGTCTTGTAGGCAGCTGCCCTTTAGCTGTATATTCATATGACTTCTTATACACATGGGGGAAGATGGAGAAAGAGCAAGTTCTCTGATACCTTTTCTTTTTTTTTTTTTTTAAGATTTTATTTATTCATTTAACAGAGTAGGAGAGAGAGAGGGCCCAACCAGGGGGACCAGCAGGCAGAGGGAGAGGGAGAAACAGGCTCAGGGAGCCCAATGTGGGGCTTGATCCCAGGACCCTGGGATCATGACCTGAGTAGAAGGCTGACGCTCAACTGACTGAATCACCCATGTGCCCCTGATGTCTCTTCTTCTTCTTTTTTTTTTTTTTAAGATTTTATTTTTTATTTATTTGACAGAGAGAGAGAGAGAGAGTTCACAAGTAGGCAGAGAGGCAGGCAGAGGGTGGGGGGGCGAAGCAGGCTCCCTGCTGAGCAGAGAGCCCAATGCAGGGCTTGATCCCAGGACGCTGGGATCACACCCAAGCTCAGGTCATGAACTCAGGGTTGTGAGATCAAGCCCCTGCATGGGGCTCCATGCTCAGTGTGGAGTCTGCTTCAAATTCTCTCCCTCTCCCTCCCTCATTCATGCTCTGTCTCTCTCTCAAATAAATAAATAAAATCTTTAAAAATTATATTAATAAACTTTATTTTTTAGAG
The DNA here is from genome assembly GCA_004024625.1 of Mellivora capensis. Classification (NCBI taxonomy): domain Eukaryota; kingdom Metazoa; phylum Chordata; class Mammalia; order Carnivora; family Mustelidae; genus Mellivora; species Mellivora capensis. Next base: position 1,865 of record PISX010030058.1, on the reverse strand, counting down.
GAGTTTTAGGTTTATAGAAAAGTTGAGCAGAAAACACAGAGTTCCCATCCTCCCCCAAACACACACAGTTTCTCCTAGTGTTTTGCATTACTTGTGTACATGTGTTAAAATTGATGAACCAGAGGACACCTGGGTATCTCCCTGGTCAAGCATCTACCTTTGGTTTGGGTCCTGATGTTCCTGGGATCGAGCCTCACTTTGGGCTCCCTGCTTAGTGGGGAGCCTATTTCTTCCTCTCCTCTCTCACTATCTCTGCCACTCTCTCTTTCTCTCTCAAAGGAATAAATCTTTTAAAAAATTGATGAACCACTATTGATACATTATTATTAAGTAAAATCTATTATCTATATTAGATTTCACTCTTTGTATTTTATAGCTCTGTGATTTTTTTTTAAAGATTTTATTTATTTGAAAGAGATCGAGGGAGAGAGAAAACACAAGTGGGGGGAGGGGCAGAGGGAGAGGCAGAAGCAGACTCCCTGCTGAGCGGGGAACCTACTGTGGGGCTCCATCCCAGGACCCTGGGATCACGACCAGAACTAAGGGAAATGCTTACCTGACTGAGCCACCCAGGCACCCCTCTGTGGGTTTTGACTAATGTGTAAAGTCATGTATCCACTATTAAAGTACCATATTAAGTAGTTTATTCTGTTTGCCTTCAACCTGCCTAAGTATAAATCATTATATTTGAAGTTTCTAATATATTTGATTAACTTCTTTTGGTAAGATTTTTTTTATTTGAGAGAGAGGGAGAGATTGCATGTGCATGAATATGGTGGTGGGAGGGCCAGTGGAAAAAGGAGAGACAGGGTCCCTCATGAGCAGGGAGCCAGAGCTGGGCTTGATCCCAGGACCCTCATTTCATGACCTGAGCCAAAGGCAGATGCCTAACCAACTGAGCCACCCAGGCACTCTTGAACAACCTGTCTTTTAATTGGCATTGTTAGAACATTTACATTACATGTTATTATTGATATGTTTAGTGTTAAGTCTACCATCTTATTGTTTTTTCCTTTGTTCTTCCTATTTTTAATTCTCTAACAATATCCTTTTCCTGCCTTTTGAGTCATTTGAACATTTTGTGATACTCTATTTTAATTATTTAATTTTATCTATTTAATTATTTAATTTTATCTATTTTAATTATTTAACTTTAATTATTTAATTTTATCTATTTTTATGTAGATTTTATTGGCTGCTCTAGGGATCTCTGTCTTTTTTTTCAATATACACACCTAACTTTTAGTGGTCTACGTAGTTTTGTTTTACTTTAAGATTTTATTTATTTATTTGAGAGAGAGACAGTGAGAGAGAGCATGAGCAAGGAGAATGTCAGAGAGAGAAGCAGACTCCCTGTGGAGCTGGGAGCCCGATGCAGGACTCGATCCCGGAACTCCGGGATCATGACCTGAGCCGAAGACAATTGTCCAACCAACTGAGCCACCCAGGCATCCCTAGTGGTCTACTTAGAATTAATACTTTGCCATTTTAGGTAGACTGTTGAAACCTTACCACCATATAGGTTCCTCCTATTCCCCCTTAATATTGTAGTTGTTTTATCTATTACATTTATCGACACACAGTGAAAATGCCATTTGATCATCTTGCAATTTTTGTTTGCAAACATCAAACATTTCAAAGAACTCAAGAGGAGGAGAATAATCTATTATATGTAACCAGATATTTAGCATTTATATTTTTCTTTCTTTGTTCCTGGTGTTCCAAGATCAGTTGGATTATTTCCCATCTTTCTCAAGAACTTTTTTGGCCATTCTTTTAGAATAGGTCTGCTAGGGACGCCTGGGTGGCTCAGTTGGTTAAGCGGCTGCCTTCGGCTCAGGTCATGATCCCAGCGTCCTGGGATC